>JAPDSC010057305.1:13597-40802 GCA_026290005.1 Latrodectus geometricus
ATATATATATATATATATATATATATATATATATATATATATAATTATCATTTTAGTATTTACTACAGTTTATTATTTTAGCAATTTAAAAAGAAGACCAATGACAGGATTTTGTCATCCTGTTGTGTTCGCTCAAAATTCAATAGAATATTGCGATTACGTAATGATTTTAAAAAATCAATTCATTTAATGAAATTTAATGTATTTCCTTTGTCATATTACACTGAGCTATAATACATTCATTTTTGCAGTTGTTATTACAACTATCTTCAAATATAAATCAATGTAATGGATAAAGAGGAATTTAAAATGTAAAATGCTCTGAATACATACCAACTCCTATTTTACAAAGAATTTTCAATCATTCTCAATGTATGCATCTAAAACTAATTATCCTTTGGATAATCACCAGTGAATTGTCCTACGACAACTAAATTCGAGATATTATTGATTAAAGATTTCAAATAACATTAATTTCTTATGGGTCTAAATAGAAAGAGTGTATTACTTTCTACAGTCCTCCTGTGAAAACATCCTTCATGATGAAGCCTGATTTTATTTTTAAAACATTAGACTAAAATATATTCTGAATTTTCAGTCTTCTAGTTCTAGAGACATAATTTCTCCATAATTTTGTCAATGACTGTCTGATTAGTTTATCTTATAACAATAAAATGTCTTTCTGAAAAATTATTCCTAATAGTTTATTGCTTATAAGTGCAAACTGTGCAATATATTATAAGATTTCAAAGCTCCAGTAACATATCTCAGAACTTCAGATTACGATCTCTTTTGTAAATTAACAAATCAGATCTTCATAATAGATAATTCTCGAGAATAATGGGTTGAATTTCTAGAAAAATATTTATATATGAAGTTAAATATCTATAACAATTGTAAATTATATTTAAATGAAGTATGTAAAGTTAATGAAAATTATATAATAAAATTAATTAATTTAACATTTATTGGTAAAATATTTAAACTCATATTTAGTTGCAAATAAAGTTGAACGTTCCTTAAAACTTTAATTAAGTAAGGTGGATTTTATTTCAAAGATTATGTCTTAGTTTTAATATGTATTATGCACAATAAACTGTGTAATTCCGTTTTCCTATTAAATTTCAAAAACTATGGTGAGTTAAAAATATATATGAAAAACTTAAAATATTTCATTTATACATGTTTCAAAACGCAAGTTTCTTTTTGTAACATTCATCTTTAATTTATTCCTTTTTTTAGACATGTTATGATAATCAGTATCCACCATTAAAAAAGAATTTGTTTTAAAGAAGATTACTTTTACTCGATTGTTTTATGAAGATAAGTTCGAGTTTTGCCTTTTATCTCGATAAATTTTTATGATCATTTTAGATATGGGAAATGTCTGTTTCAATGTTTATAAATTTTGAAATTTATAAAGAAATAAGAAATTTGCATTTATTAATAACTTTCTGTTTAATAATTATTCATTTTGAATCTTATTCAATGCATATACTATTGAAAATGTTTCTTTGATTCAAATCTCTTTAAGTATGTTATTTAATATTACATACCAATGTCATGCTCAGAGAAATGTCACTAACTTAAAATTTAACTGCGCAAATAATTGTTCACATAATAGATAATTTATCATTTTAAATGCGTTTGAAGACACTTTTTAAAACAAAAATAAAATATTATGTTGACGCAAAAATTTTGGTAAAAAATGTATGGAAACTTTTAATGGAATGTTTCGATATTTACTAATAATTTCTTTTTTGGAAACAATGTTTTTACACGAGCTATTCAATTTTACGTATATTAAATAGAAGGAAATTTAGACTCAGAAAATTATTCTAAGCCATCATTATAAAGTTATTGATATTATTTGCTCAAAAGTTTTTTCATTGCTTATAAGTATAATTATAATAAAATTTTAAGGTATCAAATATCTATACTTAGACTAAATTATAGAAGAAGTACTAATTTTAATACCTACTATCAACATTGCGTGCAAAAAATTAAAATTATTATTTTTCAGTAGCTTGATAATTTATTAATATTAAGAAATGAAATTCAGTCTATAAATTACTAGTAAATTAATATGTACAAACAGTTCTCATTTACAGAATTTATACTTTAAGCAAAAAAGTTACTATTTTTATTATAGTTTACTATATATATCACTCCAGTTGAAGCACTTAAAATTTGAAACATTTTCTCAAGAACTTTATAGACACATTTTTTTAGTTTTTAAGTTATACTACAATTCTAGATGTATCTGATTCAATCTTTGTTTTAATGATGGAATTATATATATGTAAACAACAGTTTTTTTGATTTATTATGTGTAGTATTTAGACAAATAGCCATGTCGATACTTTAATACAGCACAGAAAATATATTCTTAGTTAAAAGTAACAAAAATAAACGTCATGGATAAATAACTCGAGTGTTCATGCAGAAGCATGTTGAATCGAGTTACTTCAAGGTTGCATTTCCAAATACTTTTTGAAACTGAAAAACTTTCTTTCAGAAAGATGAAATAATGTGGGCAAAGAAGTAGAAAAATTCAGAAAGATAGTTTTCTGAATAAAAAAAAGCCTTCACAAAAAGATCAGAGAAAAAATTAAAGAAGAAATTTCCTCAAGATGGCCGAGTAATCGGAAGCATCATATTGTAAGCACGACCGAAATGTATCAAAAGAAATAAGTTACGCTTTTTTGAATGATTCTTTTTCAACTGTTTCCCATTTTAATTTTTTTCTCTGGAAGTAAAACATGCTGTTTTGTATCATTTATGTATTTTAGCAACTTATTTGGGAAGAACAAAAAAATTTTCCTTATTTTGAAATGCTTTTTCTGATGTGACTGGAAGAAAATTTTGTATAGCATAGCTAAAATTCAATAATACTTTTTAGTGATACTTCTTTTTTTCTAATAAAAAACTTTCTTACGAAAAAAGATTAAAGAAAAAAACTATCTGAAAAAGGGTTAAGCAAAATGTTAGAAATGTGAGTATTATAGTAGTATAAACAGTTATATATTAACCAAAATTTCGATTATCATAATCTTCAATATATTAATTTTTTGTTTGTTTTATTTTTGTCTGTTTGTTCAAAATCATCATCTTATTATTAACCAATTACAGTTTAATTAATAACAATAACTATTTTTTACCAATTTATTTTGAGTTATATTGTTTCCTTATATTGAGGTTCGAAGTGAGATGTACTGATTCTAAGGAAAAAGTCGAAATGCTCGTCGGTCAGTCTACTTCTGAAATAATTCTTTTTAAAGTTCATAGTTGAAAACACTTGTTGACATATATAAGATGAAGCAAACATAGCACTGATTTTCTGGGCATGAGATACTAAATTTGGGAAACCTACTTTCAATAATGTTTTGTAAAACTCTAACTTTGGCATATTTAAAAACAATTGCTTGAGATGATTGTTAGATTGCAACTCAATTAATTCAAGCTGCTAATCTGACCTCACTGCTTCACAATTTACGTTGAATGGCATGGTAAAAATATCCAATTCTGCTTGAATAGCACTGAAATCTTGAAATCTGCATACGAACTCAAAATGTAGCTTTTTACCAGTTCTTTGAAAAAAGGAAGAAAAAATATAATATTTAAACAAAGTAGAAAAGGAGATGGATGCATAATATATGAATATTTTTTTAATTTGCCTCTGATCGGCAAATTAAAATTCTATCCGCTGGCCGGATAGAACCTTCCGCAGGGAAGTAGTTTGCCCATCCTTGCACTAAAAGAAAGAAATTTCAAAACTATAATTTGAAATTTTGAGTGAGAAAATTATACAATAACTGTGATTTCCAAATAGCATTATAACATATTTTAAGCAGATTTCTATTTGTAACATCATAATAGTAGTATTCATGTTTATTAATATCGTTGAAAACGCTAAATCCAAATGTGTCGACATAAACAAACTGACTCATCATATGAAGTGATAGTATAAAGACTCATCATATAAAATGATGGCTCATTTGATATATTTTTCAGTCACCACTTGTTCACGTTAATGGTAGTTTGAACAGTCATACTGTGTTAAGGATATTTTCAATACCCTTTGTTGCCTTGAAAATGATGTTTTAGACGAATAATGCACATGTTGTAGTGAAAATAACACTAGATACTTAAGCCAAACAAATTTATTTAACAAAAAAATCCCGACATTAATAAACAAAATCACAAACACTAAGCAGTGACGGCATTGTGATCCTCTACTGCTTACACTTGGTAGAATTTTTGCAATATTGCAAACAAAACTATCTTACTTATTATCTAAGAATATTCATGGTGATGTACAATCAGTGCAACCTGATAATCAGATGCAAATCTGTATGTTTCTTATTCGGGTAAACAATTTTTATAAATGTATTTTGCAACAAGTGCTAATCAGTCTCCTGCTAAATAGTGATTTCATGTTTAATAATATGAAAGTTATGCTGATTTATACTTGTTCACTACTTTCATCATTACCATAACTTCATATGGTACATGGTTTCTCTTTTCTAAAGCTCACTGATTCCAATATTGCTTTGCTCTTTTCGGTCTTTATGTACAATACTTAATAACAAATATTTTCCTGTAACATTATTGTCCTTTTTACTCACTTGAAAAAACATTATACAAAAGTATTTTTGTAATTTAAAAAGATTGTTTATCAATAAAGTAATTATTTTACGCAGTGTGTTAAAGAAATCCGAAAGAAAATTAAAATTTTTAATTACATGTTAATAATATCAAAAAATATGTGAATGAAATTTTGTTTTCTAGAAAATACATAATTTATAGACAATAAGAGGAAATTGCAATCAGTTAATAAAAGAAAATGAAAAAATAGCCTATTTTTTAAAACTTAAAGAATGAAATAAAGTAAACTTTAAATTATAAAAAGCGATAATCAATATTTTCAAAAGCAATTCCAAAATTTTATGTTATTTTTCATTTAGACCATTTCTATTTTATATTTCTTTTCAATATTTGATGTAAGTTGGTATTGTATATTGGTTGTTTGCGATAAGTGAAACATCTTTCCAAAAGAAACCTCTGAAATTCTTATAAAGGGTAAAAACTCATCAGATTTACATAAGAAGCAGTTGGAATAATAAGAAAAGAAATGTCCTCCATAAATAAAACGAAGCACTCTTTTTATGAAGCACTTTTTTATATAAAGATACTTCGAAAGAGATAAATCTTACCAGTATTATAAGTTTTTAACATTAATTGCTATATTTATTCTTGATTCCTCAAACATGAAAACTTATAATTTTGCTTAAGCCAATTTCAAATAATTCTACAAAGAATTAATAAAGTAACTGGATAAGACCTAAAAGAATTGAGAATCATTTTTGATGCCTGGAAATTAGATGTAAGTGTGCAATGATTTCGTAAAATTTCAGAACATTAAAAGAGGACGCTGTAATACGCAATCATTTTACCAATACAAATAACTTTCAAATTCCTAAATTTAAACTAAATTTGCGAACTTCAGCTGATTCTCTCTAAGGCCTAATTATATATTTTTTGTTCGAACATTTAAGTTATTGTTTTAAAACACTAATTTAAGTAATTTATTCTTAACTCTCTAATTAATTTATTTTTCAAAAAATGTCTTATTTATTTTATTATTTTTATTATTAAACATTTATTGAATAATTAAGAACTTAGCATATTGAATAATAAAAGATTATATAATTAAGTTATGGTTTAATATTTTCTTATAAATAAAAATACTTTAGTAAATAACAAGTTAATACTTAATAAATACTACATCCAATATATATTATTTCATAATTATATTATTTAATTAATAATTAATTAAATGATTATTATTTCTTATTTATAATCAATTAAGCAATACTTATAATTAAAACATTTATAAAATATATTGAAATAACACTTCAAATTGCTAATTTTCATTTTTAAACTATGTAAACTTATTCCTAGTTAATTATTAAAAAATATCCACACAATTGTGTCACTTATTCCAATCTTCTAAGTAATTGCTGCAATGTAATTGATTATCTTTACAGTGAGTTCTAACTTGGAAATGTTTTAAAAAACCCCTATATTTATAGTCGTTTTATCTTTTAAAAATTAATTTTTTATTAGTTGATTATATTTGATGAAGCATTTAGAAATAAGTAGTCAATTGAAATTCATAAAAAATTTTCTTTAGAAGAAAAACAGATTAATTAAATTGTTTTATATTTTAAAGATTATAATTAATGTTTCACTTTTAGGGCTTCTTAATTTTTCACTCTTTTCAACATATTATATTAGAAAGAAAAAAAAAATATTTTCTTAAAAAAATTAATTTTAAAAAAAAATAATAAATAGTTTTTGAAAAAACTTGATATTTTGTAAAGTCGGTGAGAAAAAATGTTTAAGGCATGATTATTTTATTTCATTCGTAGAAAAAACACAATTACTATGCATTGCATTAAAGTCGAAAACGCTCTTTCTTAAAAATATTAATGTTATTATTTTGTTGAGAAGCGAAAACTAATATTTCTACTGCTTAAGTTTTAAATGAATCCTAAATTAATGATTATTTTCTCATTTATAGATTCCTCAATTGCATTTGTGAGCGATTAATCAATTTAAAGTATGATTTAAATCTAATAGACGAAATGAAATTTTCTTTAAAATTAATTTAAATTTACAGTAAAAACACTGTTTCAAAAATATTTTCCCCTTAAAAATAAGTAATTAAAGGAAATCTTATTATTTAATTAGAATTATTCCTTATCATTTATTTTGAAAATTAATTATGATAAAACTTCATAGTTCTAAACTTATTTTTCTATTAACGTATTTAATTCGGAAAAAATAAAATTGTTTCGTTTTTTTTTATAAATTTCTTAAATAAGTTATGTACATTTATTTTAAGTAAAAATATATTTTTATTTTAAGAAAATTATTAAAACACTTTAACACTATTAGTAACAATATTAACAATTAATAATGAAATCTATTTTTGAATAAACTTTTTAATTGCATGAAACTATAACGAAATGTTTTAGAAATAAATATCTTTCTTTTATTATGCAAAATACATTAAAAATGTTATAATGCAAATTATATAAGCAATTTTATCTTTACAATCTTTAGTTTTATACTATTATTCAAAGTTACTTCGACTTGTTTGTCACTCTAATTATATTCAAAATTCAAATACAAAGTTTAACCTGAATGCAGTCATTTCCGTCATAGTCTAATCTTGTTTGAAATGTGGTAAAATTTTATTGTTAATTAATTATTCTTTTTTTGACTTTCATTGTCAAAATATTTCCAGTGACAAGTTTTTCGTTAATGAAATATGTGTTTGGCTCTGGCATGTGACAAAATTTTCAGTTTATAATAATTACTCAATGTAAATGTCTAGATTAAAATGGAAGTGTCATACATTAAGCAATTTAGAGAAACGTGAAAACAATTTGATAAAGCATTAATTTGACACAATGACCTTACTAAAATCAGTTTATTCTTAGGATTCAGTTAAGTATAAATTAATTTTTTTTATAAAATGATACAATTCTTTAATAATTTCATATGAAATATCAAATTATTTATTAGTAAAAATGCATATTCTTGTTTAAAGTGCATTGATAGAAAATATAATATTACATACTTCATAAAAGATTAGGTAATAAGTTCGAATAAATAAGAAATTAAGATATGTGTACAAATAAAACAATTGAAAAGCAAAAGAACATTTATTTTAAATTACCATTTTCAACTTCTTATATTTCTCATGGAATTTAAGTAAGGAGCCATTTTTTATACAAATAAGATATTCTTTAATAATTACTTCATTCTTCAAACATGAAGAATAATCAGTTTAATTGTTTATTGTTTTAAGAAACTAGAGGGAATTATATAAATTGCTCAAAAATAGCCTTATTTGTTTTATTCATAGTAATGATTCGTTGTTCTTGTTAGTTGCTTACAACTAAATTATGGGAGTTTCTTCACAACATCAAAACAAAATTCAATTTAATGAAGTATTTAGAAATATTTGAGAGTATTGATTTTAAGTAATGAAACTGAATGTAATAATAAAACAGACTTAAATTTTAAATGTTTTTTCAGTTATAAATAATAACAAAAAAAATATTTTTTTTAAAAATTTATTTTAACTGGATTTACTAATAATACTGATACCATTTAGTCAGCTTTCAGTTTAAGTATCTGACCGTGATGTGATTCAGATCAGCCAGATTAATAGACTCAAAAGTAATCGACTCATACTGATTTATTTATAGTTGCTTCTGATCCATTTTTTACATGTTTAAACAAGCTTAACCAATGATCGAATATAAATGAATTCCAAACCATTACAAACATTCCTATTAAAGATGGTAACTCGAATCCACAAATTCTTGAACTTGATGCCAGAGATCTTATCATTTAGCTATCAGTTGGGTATTATAAAGACGGAATTAATCAACGAAGCATACAATGCTTTTTAATGAAAAAAAAGCTCTATGGATTTAAATTAAACATTATTTTGCAAAAAATTGCTATAATAAGTTTTAAATAATATGAAGAATACAAACAAATTCAAGTGTTTGGAAAACTTAAAAGAACATGTGTTTTTTCACATTCATCCATTCAATCAAAACCTCTGTCGTAAACCCAAACTACCCTTTTTCTTTGAAACATGTACTGAGCTGATTCAAATCTAAAGACTATTTTCGTATTAAAATTAAATTATGTAATGAATGTGAATTCTAAATATGAATAAGCAGTGAATCTCAATTTTTTATTTTATTTAAAGTTTATAATTTTACTAAATAAAAAGATATGTTTATGCTTAGCGCGTATTATTAAATAAAATTTACTACATAATATTATTCATTTAGCTAATTTTTTAATAACTTTGCAAATAAGTTTTAATAAATTTAAAATAGTACAGTAAAATTAGAAACAAATTGATATGCTTTTTGAGAGATTTGGATTAACAAATATATTACACTTTATAGAATGTATAATTTTAAAATTTATAGAGATTTTATTTTATGCTTTTTTTTAATATAAATAGTAAATGTATTTAAAATTTTAACTTTAATTATATTTTTGTTACATCTACATTGCAATATGTCCCTTTATTAGTGTTTTAAAAAAATGAATAACATCAAGTTCCAGTTCAAACTAGACTTCTAATTGAATTCAAACTAGAAACTTTTCAAGACTTATATACTGATTATATGAGTATCGCACTGAGATTTTAGAATACACTTAGCTTTGTTTAACACTTTATTTCTGTGAAACGTTGTCATTCTTTTTTTAAGTTTTTATTTTTATACTTTTTATAATTCTCAAAAAATGCCTCGGGGGGCAAAAAAATCAACTAATTGCATATTAAAATAAGTATTTTACTCAATAAACAAATAATTAAAGAAATATTGTTGTGGCATAATTTATCTTGATAAAGTTCTGACATGGAAATCTTATACGTAAAAAAAAATTTTTAGAAGTTAATTCAAACTGATTATTCATAACGATTTTATTATTTATGAATCCTTAAAAGTTTGTTTTTTATATTTATAAAATAATTATAATGAAAAATAAAGTAATTAAATTTTAAGTATTAAGAAAATTTTGATAACAAGCATTTTGTTTATATGAGATTATTTTTAATAGCCATAGTTATTCAAATATGAAGAAAATTATATAAATAGTTTGTACTTATCTTTCCCATAGTTATTCATTTGGTATATACACACATTCGATTCTGTCCTTTGAACTATATGATTTAATCTTATAACTACTTCATAGACAAAGAAAAATTATAAATTCAAGTCACGTAAAAATTTCCATATTCCCTACTTGCAAAACTTAAACAAAAAATAATCAGAAAAATTTAGAGAAAACACTTTAGTAAATTAAAATACACAATAAAGAAGCTCTTAATGTAAAAATCAGTGCTTAGTTTTATACGACTTAACTTGATGATTTAATGACATCGTATGCAGACTTCTTTGACTTGAAGTGATAAATAAGTATATGACAGAATAATATCTTTATAAGGTTTTACTGTGCTCACAAAAATTTTGTGGCTGTACATCAATTGTAAAAATTAGTTTAATATCTATAATTTTATTTTTTTAACTCATGAGCAATATACTATTTATGGTCAGTTTACCATTTTAGATTTTTACATAAGTTAACCTTTTTTTCAAAATACATTAAACGATAATGCATATAGTATTAAACAAAATCAATTTGCAAAGGCTTCTCTCTATCTGTGACTATCAGCTTTGTAATAAATATAATTTCCTTACAAAGGGCATTTTCTTATTTAATTTTCTAAAATTTGAAGTCTTAAGAGAGAACTTTTTTTTCATGAATAGCATGTTTGAAACTTTTTAAAAACAGGGTTAAACGCAATTTCTAGAAATTAACATTTTATATTATTTTAATAAATTTTTAATTCGAGCTAAAAACTAACAGCCTTAATAAACAGATAATAAATAAGTGTTGAAAACTGCTTTTAACTAGGATAATAATATACTTAGAAAATAACAGCATTGATAAACGGATAAGAAAAGTAGCGCTAAAGCGTCTTTCACTAGATTTATATTACACTAAGAAAATAGCAATGATGATAAATAATTTTAACTAGAAAAATGTGAGCGAATATCAAGTTTCAAAAATTCATAGTAGGAGCAGTAATTCTAAAATAAAAAATTTTTTATTCAGTGGAAATTCAAAAAAGCTGATTATAAAAATTTTCTCAACACTAACCTAATTTAAATAATTATTTTGGGTTGTTAAAAAACTTTTTCTTTAGGATCTCTTTAAGGTATCAGTAAAGTTTTATACACTTTATAAAAATATTCACATAATTACTTTTAACTTAATAACTGAATATAAACTGATTGTTTTTTAAATCAAAGCCAGTTTTATTATCATTTGATGATTTCGAACAATTTTCATAAAAGCTGAATTCTTAAAATATTCTCAAATAGAAAAAAAAATTTCATCTTTAAACAGAAACTTGAATCTAAGGCTAACAATTAAGAAAAAAATTTGAGAAGTAGATATTTTGTTCAATAAGAAAACAAAAACACTATAGCATAAGATGAGTTTAAATTAATAGTGAATTTAATTACTTCATATTACAGTGTCAATGAAAGTAAAAATATATTTTCTATCCCACAGAAACTGTGTACTGGTAATAATATTAGTATATTTATATTTAGTCCGACACTCTCGAATTTCAATGTATTTTAAAGTTTATTTCTTTTACATTTTTAATTAAATTTAAAGTAGTTTATGATGGTGTTGTTTAGGAAACCATATTTCGAAATTTACAGAGACAAAAATAATAATTTTTATATAATGGCAGTTAAATTGTTAAAAATTACGGCAAAATTTTTAAACTTTATTTTTAAAATTACAAAATTTTAAAATTAAAATTGAGTTTATTATTTAAATTTTTTCTAATGTTGAATTCAATACATATCTTCATATTCAATTTGTAAAATTTTAAATTTTGTAAATAAAATAAAAAAAATTTTGTAAATCCACTTCCTCTTACAAAGTGTTTGAAATAAAAATTAAACTTATCTATATTTAATAATTAATCCAATTTGATTATTAAAGTCAAAACAAAACTGCACTTTTGTGTAAATGTCCAAAATTTGACCATTTGTACCTTAGAGAAAAATGATGCTGAAATCTGGAGTCGCACACAAATGCTTATTTAAATGAAAATTTTTTCTAATAATTGATTAAAAGCCTGTACAATTTTCATTCAATTGAATTATTTTTATTAGATTCAGTTGCTCATTTATTTTTTATTTCAAAACTGTAAATCGCTTAAGATCATATGCTTCAATGTTATTTGACGTTACACACTTTATCTGCTTCTTTGTTCGATTTTAATCATAAAATTTGTGTTTTTCTCTGAAAGCAAATTATCTAACTTTTCTGAAGTTAACATAGTCTGAGCTGAGACATTAAAGTAATAAAACTCTAACATTTTTAATGAAAAGAGTATATTACACATTCGGTTTTAACGTTTTTCCTCTAAATTTTTATTTTAGTTTTTATCTCAAAGTTCATTTCTTTTCCGAGTGATTCCCTCAGATACAATTTAATGATGGATCGTTAAACTCATTTTAGTGAGTGTCCATTAAAGATACAATGAAATCGATGTTGAAAAACTGTGTTAAAAAGACATTGTTTGTTGGAAAACGAACTGCTGGTCATATAAGCGAAGATTTTTTTTAAATCTATTAAAGGCACTTGCGATAAGAAAGTTTTATTTTATAAATGGCTTATAACACAAAAATATAAATACACTTTTAGAGAAACTTTTTGAAAAGCAGCAAAATTTGGTACAATAAGCTCATTGTCTCGGAGATATTGATCATTTTATATTTTAAAGATAAAACTATTAAATATTTTTCAAACAATAATGTCCAAATTTTATGCCATGCTTGTTCTTCAGTGAGATATATTTTTATTCTTCAGTAAGATATATTTTTTATAAATTTAAATTTGAAATGAACGAAGGGTTGTTTCATCTTTTCCAGATGTAAATTTTGATCATTATTGAAAACTTAAATACCGTTTAATGCGATTATTTTTATAAATTCATGCTAACACTAACAATAAAAAAATGTTGCAAGATTTTAATCTACTAAATTCAAGGACATATAAACTATATATTATGTATAGTTATATTGATTAGTAATTAATATGCATAGTTAGATAAACAGGTGGCCAGGAAAGCATTTGGATACCATTCAGAACACATTGGGGGATTTTCACTCGTGTGACCTATGTCACATTCAAATAAAATCTCTCCAATCAAATAAAAAATTTTCATTCTGTGCCTATTTATCACATTTTTACCTTTGAAGCTTATGAATTAATATAATTAAAAGTTAAATGAACGGAATACATTTTTCTTACAGACAACAAATTTTTGATTTTTTAAAAAATAATTTTTCCCTAACTATATTATCAATCTCACTCACATGACCACTTAAACAATGAATATATACATTTTTAATGAGATTAAGTATCAGATAAATTTATACTTGGTTTGAATTTTATAACTTTCAGTTTTTGAAAGCTTTTTAAAATACTTTCATTTAAATAACTGGTTTTAATTAATGTAATTACGTTTTAAAACTTTCTGTTAATACTTTTGTCTTAAAGAATTTTTTTAGAAAATTGATATTGCAAGAACTACATTAAAAAACCGTCGAGACCTATTCCTTGGAAAAATTATTTCATTAATTTAAAAAGAATCACAAATAATAATTTATCCAATAAAGGATATATTTTCAATAGAAAATTTTAAAAAATATGTTGTCTTTGACTTTGAGTTAAAAATACGCTCTCGTTGTATTTCAAAGCAACAATTTATAACCATATCTCTGTATGTATATACGTATTATATTATAAACTATTAAAATTGCTGTACTAATAGATGAAAAAATGATATTTTTAGACAAGTATTTAATCTTTAAAATAACAAGGTATTCAATTTTCAAGAAACATGGAAGCTTAGATCAGGAGAAATGAGTATCCAGAGAAGACCATTTCGGCAACACTATATATACCATACATTATATAGCATAGAATCAAACATACATTGGATGGCATAAGCAAATAGAGTTTCTCAGATTTATTACGATGTCATAATTCAGCAACCACAATGACTGGCATATAATGATGAGGCAAGTCATTTGTTCGGCAGTCATGTAACATATGTTTCATATCTGTAAGATATCTAAAGAGCATGCAAGGCAAGGCAGTGATCGGACATTTTTTTGTATCAAAAAAGTCCCGTAAAAAACATGCATTCGTGCATTATATTGCTAAAACACAGTATTTTACATAGATTGAATAAACTGTAGAGCCATGATACATTTTATATGAGAAATGATATGACCATTATTCAAAACTGATTCAATATGAACATTTGGTGATCAAAAAGTGCATACGATGACAGCTATTTAATGTAATGAGCCTGTAAGATGATCTCAAATTCTTGTTACCACCTTCTAAACTTTGCCACAAAACATTGTTGGAACTGTTATGATACTGCAAACAAATCTAGAATTTATCTTTGCATGAAATCATTTCATTATTGAATCCAGGTTCATCTTTAATCTCATCTTTAAAGAAGCTCCTGTCTGTGATAGTACATTTAATATAATCGAAGACATGCTCATATAGAGATAAGTTCATGTTCTAGCAAAGTTTCAGAACTGTCAAGCAGACACCATTTTTTGTCTCATAATTTGATCCATTTAAGTTTTGCAGCTAACATGTTTGCCTTCTCGTTTGTTAATGATAATTGACCACAGAAATTCTGAGCGGCATTCTATCTGACCCTTCTGTCTCCATCAATTACATTTTTCCTAGATAGTTATTGGATCGCGATAAAGGTTAACAGAAATTCTATAATATATTAAATCGCAATCCTGGTGGGCAACAATTTGGCCTTTATCAAATTCAGAAACGTGCTCCTAAATATTTCTGCTCCTTATATACCAGGAATAGATTATTTTTCACCAAGCAACAACGTTCAGGTGGAGTTACTATTTGAAGATTTTTTATACATTTTCGTCATTTAAACATATCGTAAGAGTCACTACCATCTCTTATTTTGCAAAAATGAATTGAAAATCTAATCAGAAGCATATTACAGCATTTTCTTTTTGTTACGTAAATTTTGTGTACAACTTTTTTTTTTGGTTCTTTAAACTTATTATCATAAAAAAACCAACAATGCATTAAAACGATTGTGTGTTTATTTGTGCTTGCATTGCTTCTTTTTATAACCAAGTTTCATTTTGCATTTATTTAACACCAATAAATTTCGCATATTCATATTTGAAATCATGTTAAGCAAAATTATTTTATCTCAATTAGTATTAGAGCACTTCAAATTTTAAAAATACTTTTTATTTATGTATGTTTTTTCACTAAAATAATAAGATCAAAATTTGTGTCACAGGTATGTTTCGCAGAGCATTACGCCATTAATGAAATTTACTTTTGGGGAATGTTTGTTTTTTACAAATATACATCCAAAGAGAAAATAAAATTGGTTATTGAAATCTTAAACATATAAATTTAATCAACTTTCATTATTAGTACTGCTAATTAAAATGTTAAATTTTAATTGAATTTGTGAATTTAATTGAATTTGTGATAATAATATGTGTAAATTGTTAATATAATTATCACAAATTCATTTAAAATATCACAAGTATTTATTAATAATAATAATAAACTCTTTCAGTTATTATTAAGTAACATCAATGTGCATAATATTTATTATTTAAAATTTATTAATTTTATTATTTAAACATTCGTGATATTTTAAATATGTATATGATAACAATACGTTTTTTATATTTAATTTTTCCATTTTCCTTGAGTTGTATCATTTATGAAAATTCGGAACTTACGTATTAGCGTCAAAACAAAAACTTAAGAAAAATTAACTCTTAATATATAGTTATAAAATTTCTTTTATTATTTATTAAAAGTTTACGTGTAATTAGAAAAAGAAATTTTCTAATTATAAAGAAATTTCTTTGAAATTCAATCGGCTCAAAAACTTGTTGACACTGTATAAGTACCGAAAAATCATTGGAAAACTTGCAAAAATAATTTCTTAAAATTTTTCTGACATAACTGTGTATTATTTTTTTCTTATAAAAATATTTCAACAATTTCATTCTTGTTTAAAGAAAACTTTTGATGTTGTATTGTAATGAATATTTAAAATGGTACTGAAAATTGTCACTCATCTTCTCAATATTATTTTGAAATAATAATGTGCTTTTCAGTTGGTTGTTTACCACATACATTTTAATGTCTACAGAAACATAAGACAGAAAATATTTTATAAATGCTATCTAGGTTCAGTTAATATATAATATCGAATAAACCATAAATTCTTAATGGGCATTTACTATTATGTGTGTATTTACTGAGCAGAGATCACTTTGAAAAAATCTATTAAAAGGGCTTCAAAACAGGCTACTCTTATTTTTGTAATATATTTTGGCTTATGTTTTACAAATAAAAGTTATTTCAGTATGGATGGAAACGACATCATAAAATATCAAGAAAAATGTTTTAATTAAATTTAAATGATATCTAAGAATATTTAAAAATTAAAATTCAAGTATTAAAAAAAAGTGTTATCATCCCTTTAATTTTTAAATTTCTTTAAAAGAATTTATGTTTTAATAACATTAGTACACATGAATAATTATTTTAATAATAAGTTTTTCTTATACTATAATATTTTTTATATTAATATGTCAGTGAATGAATTATACTATAATATTTACTAAATGGGGACTTTTTTTTAAATTTTCATTGATAGATCAAATACTTAATAATGAGTTCGTAAAATATTCATACATTCAAGTTTTCGAAGAAATTTTAAATGTATGAGTAGTAATGCAAATTTTATCATGAAAAATTAATTTAAAATGTTTCAATTTAACAAAAATATTTCTGTGATTAAAGTGGCATTGTATGTATATTTGAGTTGCCATAGAAATTTATGTTATTTTGAATCAGCTGAATCAGGTTGCTCATTTTAATTAACTCAAACTTTTGAACAAATGTAACAAATATTCTATACATTGAAATTGCATATACAGCTTTTAAAACATTCATGTCAAAGATACGATCCGCATCCCGGGCCGTGTCAATAACGCCCGTAATCGCAATGTGTCACAGAAAGAAGAATCATGTTTTTAGAGCATTTAGACTTCACTCGATTCTTCGACGGAAGTTTTAAAATACGCACACTACATTTATAAGTAATTTCAAGGGCAGCATGTGCCTAGACAAGTGAGAGAGATAGACAATAACGCCATCTCTTAGCATCAAGTGGAAATACCCTATTATTTTTGTTAACAATAGAATCTTCTACACGCTTCGAGTCTAGACTAGAACTTTCCTTATCGATATAAAAGGGGTGCATCAGACCGACGTTGGTCAGTTGAATCGAGTAATCGAAGCGATACAGTCGGAGAAGGATTTTAGTTGTACTGCGAAGTAGTGATTGTGGTGTCTATTTATCGTGAAGGTATTGTGCATTTGTTTGTGTCATGCGCGTGCGATATCCCTAATAATTGTGTCGAGATCCATAATAGTTACTATTTTGGCAACGTAAAGTTAATCGTGAGTGCTGAGTTTTCTGTCTAAATGGGAAATTGCTTATTTTTTCATAGAATGGAAAGGTAAACCACTGTGTTGGATTTGCAATCAAACAGTTGCCGTTTGTAAGGACTTGAAGAAATATTATGATACGAATCATAAATCAAAATTCGAATGTTACACTAAAAATGTAAGAATGGACACATTGTCTTCTTTAAAATCTAAACTTCAAAGTCAACAAATAATGTTTACTATAGCTAATACTAAGAACGAAGATGCCCTAAATTAAGTTTTATTAATGCATTTGAAATCGTGAAGAGATCAAAAACTTTCACGGATGGTGATTTTATTAAAGATTGTATGTTGAAAGTTGCTAATATTTCATTTCCATATCAAAAGTCAATAGTTCAAAATATTTCACTATTAAGAAACAATGTTGTTTCAAGAATAAATGACTTATCTTAAAATTTGGTTCTTCAACTGAAGGAGAAAATTAAAAAATTTACATATTTTTTCAATGGCTGTTGAAGGAAGCACTGATATTGTTGGAAGCACTAATATTGAAATAAATGAAGAACTGTCAAATTACATTCTTTTGACAGGTCTTAAACTGTAAATGATATTTATTCTGCAATTGACCATTTGATAGCAGAATATGATCTCAACTGGAATATACTTAGCGGCACAACTATGGATGGCGCTACTGCCATGGCTAGCAAACATTCGGGCATATTAACTAAATTAAAACAGGAAACATCAGGGACTTTTGTGAGATTTCACAGTATAATTCGTCAGGAATGATTACCATCAAAACATTTAAAAATAGAACATGTCAGGCAACTTATAATTAAAATAGTAAATTTTATAAAAAGCAGAGGACTAAATCACTGACAGTTCAGACAGTTTTTACAAGATTTGAATGAAAAGTTTTCCGATGTCCCTTATTTTCCCGAAGTTCGTTGGCTCAGTCGAAAAGTAGTTTTAGAAAGATTTTTTCCATTCTATTCAAGCTTTCATGTTAGAAAAAAGGCAACCCATTTGAATATGACAATTACTAGTGAGTTTATTATGCCTTTTTGGTAGATATTAATAAACACCTTACTGATCTGAATGTAAAATTACAGGATAAAAATCGGATTGTCACTCAAATATATTCATGTATTCTAGCCTTTGAACCTGAGTTGAGGTTGTGGGAAAATGTGGTAAAAAATCAAACTTTGTGTCATTTCCCTCATTTAAAATCATTTGGACAGTGAACCAAAAAAAAATTGGATCAATATTCTCAACTCCTGCAAAATTTGATCACGGAATTAAACAATCACTTCAAAGACTTCCCCAAAAGGAATGAAATGGAATTCCCAACTTTCAATAATCCATTCAATTTTGAAGCTTCACAGGCACCAGTTCATTTGCAAATGGAATTGATAGATCTTCAATCGGATAGTATTTGAAAGAAACATTTAAAGAGATAAATGCTCTTACATTTTATACACAATATTACAAGAATTTGAATAAATATCCAGAATTAAAAAAGCATGCAGCACGCATTCTGTGCATATTTTTCAGCATCTATTTATATGAGCAGTTATTTCCAGTCATAGAAATAAATAAGAACAAACATCACACAAGACTTACGAATGAACATCTCCAATTAATTCTTATCTTAAAATTACTACAACGAATATGATACCTGATATCAATGAGCTTTCAAAACAAGAGAAGTCAGGATCTGGATCCTGCAGCTCAAAATAATTACCCTATTTTATAACGTTGATTTTTAACAACTGTATATTGCATACTATATAATTAAATAAATAAAATGTTTTAATATTTCAATACATTTTTTTATTTGAATCTGGCCCACCTACTCATTCTAAATTTAATATATGATTTGATAATTCACAGATTTATTAAAAATTTTCTTTGGTTATATTTCTTCAAAATTATTTATCATTTTATGTAAATATTAAAAAATATTTTTAGGTTAGAGCCTATAAAAGTGCTGAAAACTTTTTTATTAAAAAAGAAAAACGTGCATTTTTTAATAATCACTTAAAGACATTAAACAATTTGGGTAATTTAAAAAAAGAGAATGAAAATTTTTTGTCAGTTTGTCACAATAATGGTAAAAGATATACTGAGACGAGGCACACTTTCTACTTGAGTTTATTTAATGATTCGCTTTAGAGATTATTGCATACTTTTGATATAATTTTATTTTTTCCTTACCTGAAAAACTGCAATAAATTTGGCAAAAAAAGCGATACCAAATTCAGAAACTGCAGTGCAAAGTACCTTTAAAAATCACAAGCAGATTCACGGTAATAAAATAAAATACTAAGTTGTATTAAATAATAGTTCCTATATTTTTTAAAAAAGTATATTTCATGTCTTTCCTTAAGCGCATTAATCTGTTCGTAATTTCATTCATTTTTTTTTCAGAATAACGAAATTTTTTATCATCTAACAGTTTCAAACCAAATATATAATTTTGTTACTTATTCAGATGTTTAAAACATGCGGGTGATATTGACATAATTGGCTGAACCCAGAATGCAGTATTTTCAGCAGTTGAACTATCAGATAAAAATATTTTACTGACAATAAACATCGAAGGTACAAAGTTTACTGCAGCAACACATAATAGACCTGGTGTACAACCAATGATAATTGGAACCTACAATTTTGAAAATTCTGAATAGTTCTAATAACTTAACTCAAGTATAGTAAAAATTTAAGGATACTAAAAAATGATATTAGAAACGAATTAAATATAGCCAACAAATGTTACTAATGACAGACAAATCATCTTAAACTAAAACAGTTAAGCGTAAAAATCAAGATTAATCCTTAGAAACCTTTAGTAAAACCAATAATTATGCATAGAAATGAATGTTGGACTATGAAGAAAACTGGAGAAAACAAGTTATTAATATTTGAAAGAAAAATACTCAGAAAAGCATTTGGAGACGTTAAAGAAAATAATATAAGTAGAACCCGATATAATAATAAATTTTACTCTAAACTCAGAGAACCAAATAGTGTGAAAATTATAAGGATATGTTAATTAAGATGGCTGGGATACATTTATAAAAACTATGATTTAAGCGCAACAAAAAAGTCATATTTCTAAAAATCAGTGCAAAAAGTAAAAGAAGTATACGAAACACCAAGTGGACTGATACAATTGAGAAAACGCTACAAGAAATTGAACTTAGCCGTTTGAGATCTGTAGAAGTGAATGATTCCCGATGGAATTAACTTTAAGAGACAGTGTTGGCTTGTAACATGCTGTAGATCTACAGAAAAAGTATTAAAACCCTAATAAGACGTCTTCGAAATTATTAAAATTTATTAAAACATGAATAAATGTTAATGGATACATTTTTTTATTCCTCTTTCTAAGTATAGTGGAATTTCTCATACCTAAAAATATAACTAAAATATTTATATTATTATTACATCTCTTTTAAAGTTTAATTATAAAATAATAAAAGTAAAATTGTATTTTAGTTTCCTTTTTAAATCATTTCATCTTTCTTAATCAAATAATTTAAATAAAGGAGAAATTATTTGATTAAAATTTAAAAATTCAAAAAAGGAAATAATTCTAAGAAATGATGAGATTCGTTTGTATTTTCACTAACATAATGAAACTTCAGAGATTGAAATTCAAAAGAGTATTTTCGAATTCGAAATTCTATCAATCTATCAGGAATGTAGGTCAAATAACAGCTTCCGGCAAAATAAACAAGCCATGGACAAAGCTAAAAGCTATATTTAGAAATGCTTAAATCTTCTAGAATGTTTGGGGTATATGTATTTGTCATTTAAGCTTATAAACATGCAAATTAATAAATTTTGATGTAATTAATTATTTAATTATAATGTACTTAAAATTTCAGTTTCAATTATTTTCAACTGAACAATTAAATTTATAAATTAATGCAATTCTAAAATTAATAAAAATTGTTTCTTAAAAAAATTTTATTCTTTCAATAAAAATTATATAAAACTAAAATATCAACTATGTTTGAAATTTGTTTTTGGTTAAAGTACCTAATTATTTTTCATTAACAATGACATTGGCAATGAAAATTATGTCAATGACAAAATAATGAAGGTAATTAATTTGTCTCAGTTATTGTTTTGCGTGGAACTGTATTTAACTATAACATTCTATGGCCTATCATATCAAATGACAATGAGAATTCGCAGTGGCCTAGGTGGGAAAGGCTTTATTTTCGCAATATGAAAATAGTGAATTCTGTCGTAGTGCAAACGACATAAAAGGAGCCGCAGAGGAAACAGATGTTTTATTGTACAATGAATTCAGTAACAATTCCTCTCGGCAGTAGTTTTTAAAATGTAAAAGAAGGAAATGCTTAAAAATTGGAATAGAATGAGACAAGTGTCATAAAGGAATAAAACTAGACATTTCAAAGGGACCCGAAAACTGCACTTAAAGTTTATAGAAGTTTTCCATCCCAGGGTCCTTTTCCCCTTGGAATGCTTGGGTTTTCCGTATGATATAAAAATATTCTCCTTTTTGGTTGTGTGTGGCCAATCAAGGGTTTTGGAGGGGAGATTTCTGACCATTCCCTGAAAGACTAAAAATTACGCATTCATTTTATGAGAAGAAAATAACCAATAGAAGAAATAGGAGGAGAGATGAAGACGACTATAAAAATGGAGGAGTTGAACCTCCGAGGGCAGACATGAATTGAAAAACAACAAAAGCCTCTTACGAGATTGGGAAGACACCGATGAGATATGAGAGAACCGTGAATCCGAAGAGATAGAAATGAGTTGATGAGTTCTCAGATGATAGAGATAAATTGACGGACAAGTTAAGCTGAGCAAATGAGTTACATGGAGCAGAGCAGTTCACACCAGTAATATTGGGGCAATGCGATGATGAAAGGAGAGCCTAAAGAAAGGGAAGAAACTGTACTGACCTACCAAGCGGGATGCACTATAAAGGGGGTGAGTCTTTTTAATCTCTTCCTCAGGACTCTGGCCACACAATGTTTTATAAATATGTTTTGATTAAATTTATATGTTGTTAAGATAAGTAATCAAAAATGTTAAATATAAATATTTAAATTTTAGTATTTTAATAAAGTTGTATCATTATTTAACTGTGTCTTTCTGATTTGTTCTCAATAAGTCTCCACTAATTTCTAAGAACCTGGGTTAGCTCAGTGTATCTCATATATACTGAGTTCCACCACGACAAGTTCTATACTTCTAGACAAGGATCCACCGTCCTCTTTAAATGGTGGCTGGAATACATAAAATATGTCATGGTTGCAATGCCTTCTAACTGACATAATACCCAAGTGTGGAAGGTAAAATTTAAGGGTCTCCTGCTTGGTCCATGGCGTAAAAATATAAAAGCCCACTAACTTTTAAGGTTCTATTAGAGAACCCCATTTTATGGATAACTTACCATAGTTTACATATCTTAATACAAAATGTCTAAATTTCTACTTTTATGCCAAATGACAGGATTTGATTGTAACATAGTCATTTGTCAGGGTATTTGAAATAAAAATTTATGTCATATGACGGGATTTTCTGTTTTTCTATAATTTTATGTATTTGTATATACAATTTTTTCAACGTGTTAAATATACTTCAGAAATTTTGCACCTGTTATGCATCATTTTCTTTCTTATATTCTAAAAGTTGTATTAAATCTAAGATCATTAAAGAGCAATTGTATTAGTGATATCAGTTTAATTGTGTATCGCATTATCTTTCTCCTTGTTGATGGTTGTGGCTCATATTTGCGTGGATTTGACAAAACATAGAAGAGAGGAAAAACCATACGTATTTAAGACTCCTGAGCAACTCCCAAAATTGGTGAAAATTTGATATTGGTAGGAACCTCATATATCTGTTTCAATTTCCTTAATCTTTCTCAATTATTAGATTTTCACTGTTAAATTGAAGACATCTGATCTTCAGTTACAGAAAAGCAGCTTATCCAACTATTCTGATACGATTCAGAAGTGATAACATGATATCCTACCTAAATTAATGATCTGAAAAAGGAAATAAAAAAGCAGATGATTGTCAAGAATACTATGATAACATTCACTTATATGAAACAAAGTTACACGTAATAGGGAACCCATTTTAGTCTATGTGTATATTTCCTAGAAAAGAATGTCAGCTCCTGCAGCTTGAAGAGTCTTTTATTCTAAAGAAAGATCATTTTCATGTATATTAAGCTACACAATGCAATTAGCATGCACCAGAGAGAATCTTGATTCATGACTCCAATTAACACATGTACTCATCTCGAAGATCCATGGACAACGTTCTTGTGCCCGTAAATATTTAGGTGCCCTGATGTGAGTAATCAGTAAAGGAATTATCATATTACAATGACTTTTGCATCACTCGGAGAAGAGATGGTTTCATTGGTGATGAAGCATACACATTGCTTCGTATCAATTGTTAAAACGACAAGTCATCTGTTGCACTAAGTCCCTTCTATTAGAATTACAATGCTACCCTGCCAACGACCTTGGTAATCCACACACCATCAGCTTTCAGGGATGTTTTACAGAAATGAACGCATTCAAGATGCACTCTTAATATAGTTGTGTGAGAAAATCCATGAGTATCGATTATATTTTTTCTTATGGAGTGATCCAGTAGTCGGATTTCAATGATTTATAATCTATCTAATGAGCTTAGATCCGCAATATACCCATTTTGCTTTTGACCATTACTGATACTATGAGCAGCATTCATCTGCTTGTTAAACAATTAATTGCGTTATTTGCAAACAACTTCCAGGTTTGCATAGAACACTAACTTTCAAAGCGTAAGTAATCCTTAATTTAATTACCATCAGTGTATGTACTAAATGTGCAGTAACTGTTAACTCAAATCCCCATAATAAATTTATTATTATAGGACTAATAAATTTGAAATAATCGGAAAAAAAACTAATAAAATGAAATGATTTGGATATTTTATATTGATTGAACAATTTGTTTTGAAAAATAGGGATTAAGTAAATAAAACTGGGTATATTTCCCAAAACTATGATTAAAATAACATCAAAACAAAGAAAAAATAGAATTTAATATCCTATATCCAAACAATGAATTTTTTAATGTGTCATGAATATATATTATGACGTTAAAATATAAATATATGTTTGTTTTTATAGGTTCATATTTTCTTTTTCTATTCTTTAAACACCTCCATTCAATATCTTTAAAATATTGAAAAATGACATTAATTAGTTTTATAACCTGAAAACCAAAAATCGTTCAGAGTATATATCGGTTTAATGTAAAAACAATAAAATCCAATTTAAAACTTAATCATTTCTTCTTATAATTTTTTAAATTATTCACGACACATTTTCTTTGCTTTTGTTATAAATATGAACTTTAATCTTGACTAACAAACGCTATAATCAAAAATTATGATTTCAGAAATAAAGTGGTTTACTGTAATTTGAAACAGTAGTTGTCAACACATCTTACATAGGATTGATTATGTATCATAATTGATAAGGAATTTGATCGATAGTTCAGGTTCAGTATCAGTATTAGAGATTTATGGTTAAAGCCTGACACGAATGTCATTTATGAAGTCTGAAACTTTGATTTACGTTGTTGGGAATATTATTCGCCAAGTATACGGTACATGAATGATATTTTAATTTTTTCATCAAATAGAGTGTCAAATAGAGTATAATATACATAAATAAAACGTTTATTCATATTTATTGCATTTATATTGATTTGTTATTAACAATTGATTCCCATAATATTTTCCTATGCAATATAAATTTAGATGCAGTAAACAATAACCAACCAATTATTAACAATATTTTTTTAAAATTAAAATCTTATCATTCTATCTATATCAAAAACTTATGTAACTAACTGTGAAGAACAAGCACATCACATAAATATTTACAGAATATTTCAAACGGTGAAAGTTTTATAGTTTTGAATCAAAATATTACTATATCATATATGTCTAGTTTTTTCTAAGTAGTATGTAAAATAATGTAATTCTATTGATTCTATTCGAAACTGAATAAATGAAATGGAAATAAAAAGATCCTCAGAACACTATAAAAGTATTCAAGTACTAAAAAATAAGAAATGTAATCTCCCTCGTGTTAGAGAATCACTGCCTGCAAGAATTACTCATTTAATAAATTCAAATCTTTTAATAAATTATTCATTGAATCAATTCTCTAAATGAAGAAAAACTATGAAGAATATTGCTAAATTAGAATACTTAATGAGCACACTTTTTATTCAAAGAAATATTTTTTTCGTTTTATACCACATTTCGAATATAACAAAGAAGCAAAAAGTATAATTAAGAAAGTTATCTACGTAAATCGAGCAGTTTTCATGAAGTAGATACTATATGAGCTAAGTTAAATGCAAATTTTAAATATTTAAATTAAGGATAATAAAAAATAAATAGTGAAATCAATAATCTTTTGAATTCGCTTGATTACATTCTATTTAAAGAAAATGTTTTAAGTTTAATTGCATTGTGTTTTCAGATAAGATTTTTAATGAAAATTGTCGCGCTGTATTTCTTAATAATCACAATTTTCATTAAAATGCTTGCGTGGGTTGAGAATATAAAGTTTTAAAAGGCATTAGAGAAGCGAATAAAATGCAGATCTTATAAAGTAAAATGTGATTTGAATTAAATATTATAAATTAATCTCTCGAAAGATCAAAGAATAATTACTTTTCAGGTATGAGAAGAAATCCTCCATTTGAAGAATCTTCAGGAATAGAGGAGAATAAAAATGAAACATTTTTGTATTGTTCAACTTTTTAAAAGTATCTGAAGATAAAAGATACTTCATTAACGTTGCTGACACTTAAGTTTCTATGAAACCTTTATTAGTTTTTGTGAGCTGATAATGCGCAATTGATGGAAAAATTGTTCTTATTATAATTCTTGTAGATTTTACAGAAATCAAATTATTGGTTAAGACGAAGTTTTTGAAACATTCCAAATTATTAAATGTATAATGTAATATAAATTATTATAAATTCTTAAAACTAAAATTTGTGAACATTATCTTTGTCAAATGCCAAGTAATTTCAGTGAATAATCAAAACTTTCATTTTCTAAATAACCTATAATTATATTTAATTAACCGTTGATTGGTAGCTAAATTTATCAAACATATAATACATAATAACATTGAAATAGCTTTCAAAATAAATCCAAAAAACATTTTAAGAAAGTGTAATAAACGTTTGATTCATTAATGTAATAAAAATTTGATTTTCTACGTTATATTTCATAATCGGTGTAACATATATTTTAAATATTGGTTAAATTGAAAAATTTTGTTACAGAATTTTTGTTGTTCTTATTAAAGAAATGAAGTAAATGTTGTTTAATAAAGAACTGTTAATATACAAAATTAGGGAAAGTTTAATATATTTAAATTATATATTAATTTTTAAAGGCTTATTTAACATTTAATAAATGATATTGTAAATTAATATATTTGTATATCACTGCATTTTTAATAAAAAGAAGCATAATATCATTTTGCTACTGTGAATAATAGATTTCATATTGCAATCATATTTTCAATTAAAAATCCTTCTACATCATGCAAATAACAAAGAACGAAAAAGTTAAATGATAAAAAAACAAATACAAATACCCAATACACGTATCTCTTAAGTAGCATATCATTAAGTATTATTTAATTTAATTGCTCAAACGCTGATACTATTTGTTTTTATACAAGAATAGTTATAAAAATATATTAATGAATTTAGAACATTTTATTAGTCAAAGCATGTAGCTTATTATTTTCACTAAAGATAGCAAAAAAATACTTATATTAATTCATTTTTACTGAAAAACTGATTTCATTTGTATAAATTCTTTTACAAAACCTATTAATTTTTAAAGTTATTTTTACGATTCTAATAAAAATTTGCTACCATTCTCTTACCTATAAAAATTTATTTATATATGTGAGTAAAAGTTT
>JAPDSC010057318.1:0-23790 GCA_026290005.1 Latrodectus geometricus
GACCTTACATAAAATGAAATATTTGCCTCTCGTGTTCTTCCAGTATCTATAGCAGGGGTGGCCAAACTTTTGGGATCCGGGGTCTACTCCACATTTAAAAAATCGAAGGCGGTCTACCAATGGCAGAACTAAATTAACGTAACGTACATATTTATTTTCAGTTACAAAAAAAAAAAAGGTAAATTATGTAATTTTTCTAAAAAAAAAATAATAATATTAATATTTACAAAATAAAAATTTACTGACAAAAATAATCAAAGTATTCATATATCAAAAACTGACCATCCTATTCACTTCGTTTAGTTTAAATTTGCCACTGTATATCTGCGACAAGTTTACCATATTGTGGCTGGTACGAGCTTATTGCAATGCATAAACACGAAATTAAATGTTCATCCGTTAAATGCGACCAATGTTTGTTTTTTGTTCATGGTTCAAAAAGCAGATTCGCAAAGATACCTCGATCCAAAGTATGATTTCAAATACAAAATCAATTTGTAAATATTCGGAAACGTTTCCTCAGAAAATAATTTCCAAAAATCAGTATCGCTAAATATGCTCTGGATTTAAGAAATATATCGCATCTTAATTTAATAATTTCTTCCTCGACCTTGACTGATGTGATATTAATTAAATGTCCTATTTTTTCAGATACTCCATCAATGTTGACATTTTCATTAAAAGGAAATATCATAAAATTGAGTATTTCTTTCAACCTAATTAAGTCAGCGAATCTTCTTTCAAATTCTTCTAAAAAACAAGTAAGTGTTAAGCGAAATCTTCGAAGTCTCAGTTTGGATTATGGATGCACTATTCCTCGATGTTTTTCAATTCATGTTTTCTTAATTGAGATGCATACCTGTCTATAGTTTCTTTGAAAGTTTTAATCACGCACATCATGTCCATTTTAGGTTTTAAATTGTAAACCTTTAAACATAAATCTGTAAATCGTAAATCTTTGCACAGTTTGTTTTAGGTTTTAAAACGTATACTGTAGTAAATTTTCATTTTAAATAATTCATTGATTCTATGTCATAAATCATAAATTAAATTGTTAATATCCGAGGTCATTATCGTTATGGTCGCGTGAACTACCTAAAAAGTCTTCGCGGTCGACGTCTTGGCTACCCCTGATCTATAGCTATAATTTTAAACATCTTATTAGTGTGAATTTGTATTTACAGAAATAACCAACGAAAAAGATCGAGAATTTTAAATGCAGGAGACGATATGAGAGTAGCATTGTCATTTTTTACAACCAAATATAAATGAAATTATCAGAAAATGTCAACTCAAATTTACATTAAAAGGAATTTTATTATTATTACATTGCAATTCCTTAATAAACGTGCAAAGTTTTTGTAGTGCATATATTTTATTTTACACTAGCTGTACCCGCCCAGCGTTGCCCGTGCATTTAGAAAATGCAGATAAGTGAATAGCGCAGGAATAGTAGTGTAGGACATGTAGACTGTCTCTCTCTCTTCCCCCCCCACACACACAACATTCCCCGTCGATAAAAAGGAACAATATATGCTAACTATTTTAAACGGAAAATTTTCCAAAAGATGGTCGCCAGAATTGTTTCTCAAAAGGAGCTGGTACAAACCCGGAATCAGCTATCGGCGAGCAGCGATCTCGAGAAGAAGTTTTATAAATATTTTTTTTAAAATTTTTCTAATTCAAAAATTGAAAATCGGGCTTCGAAGTCTGGTGGCCAGCCCCTTTGTGCTTCCGTGTAAAAAATTCCAGGTCCCTGCGTGCGACAGATTTGGCTGGAGAGCTCGGTCAGACAAATGGACAGACAGGCAGACAGACACATTACACGTGCTTTTATTATTATAGATCGTTTGTGCTAAAATGAATAATAATTAGAATTTCCTGAAGAATGTATTGAGTCAATAATATAGTATGAAAATGGGTACTTCTTCATTTCACCGGTGCAAGTTATAAAGTCGCCAAATGGCATTACTATGCGTAACAAAAAATCACAAAATTTCTGCTTTTTCCATCATTAACTTTCTGTTTTTTCCAAACATTTTAAATAAAAAAAAATATTTTTACAAAATAAAATTTTCAATTAACATTAAATGAATTAAATTAATGGTACAATCCTAGGAGACAGGATTCAATTTGTCACCAAAGGTCCCATACCTTTGGTGACAAACGGGAAAAAAAAAGCGTCCAGGCAGAACGAAATGGCAAAATAAGAATTCTAGAAATCGTTACGTTTATCGTATCTAGTGTATCAAAGTAGGATTACCAAGAATGACAAAATTTATAACCAACTAAAATTATTCATGCCAAGGACCTAAAGCACATTTTAACCTAAGATTCAAAACACTGATGACAATTTTTCGACATAATGCAAATGAATATCTAGATCCGTTGTAGAAAAAGTCCTTAATAGGTGAAAATGCGCTTTAGGTCCCCTACTTGGCGCCTTTTCAAAACCGCCGATGCCATGGCGAAAATTCTACGGCTATTTCAAAGTGAAACTTAATTAGCGACCAATGAAAAGACTAAAACAAAAGGATAATTAATGAGCATGAGTGAAAAAGCGCATCAAATTCGCGAGTTGGTGAAGTAGGGGAACTAAAGTGCAATTTAACCAACAAAAGAATATGGAATTAATTTTATAATACACACATACACAATCAGCCAGTTTAACAATATAAATTTCCAAACACGAAAAACAAAAAGCATCATACTTATAACTTAAAAGGGATAAAAAGAAATTATTGGCTGTATCCCAGTGTACGGTACGCTATTTTTATACAATTAATATAATTATAGAATATACAATTAATATCATTATATAATATAAAATTATATTATTTTATACAAATAATATAATTTTATACATTATTATATACAATTAATTATAATTGTATATATGATTACCGTTGTATATATGCGTACCGTATAAGGAGCGTACCGTTCACTGGGAATTAACCGAAATTATTAAAGGCGGAAAAAATTATAAGGGTAAGTAAAGTTCAAATTTTAAAATGCAAAATTAAGATTTCATCTTGATTATTATAAGTTATTCTCTAAAATATATATAATAACATTTTATCACTCACTCATAATTTTGGCTTCATTTTTTTTTTTTTTATTCTTCCATAAAAGCTGATCCTCTACTTTGTAGGTGGAGTTTTTTCTTCCCCAGGTTTCTTTTCTCCTGGTTTTCCTCCTTTATCATCAGGCTGTCCGGGTTTTTTCTCACCAGGTTTCTCTTCAGGCTTTTTAGGATCCATTTCTTCTCCCACGGGAATTAAATATTCAAATGAAAATATGTGATGAATTTTTTGCTTTAAGTAAACTATACAGTAACGCAGCTTATCAAATCAAAATTAGAATGTGAAATTCTGCAAATTGTCTCACTTCACTCGCGTATCATATCCACGTAGCACCTTCTCACGTGGATGTTCAAACCAGCCTTTACAGTTTTAAATAACTGTAACAATTTTTACTTCTGGAAACGTCTAGAAATTTCTGTAAAGTTTGGAATAGAGGGCGCTAGTTTCTCAGTTAATAGGAAAATGGTTCCTATCATAACTTACCGCTGTTGTACTTCTTACATGTTTATATTATTGCAGACTAATACAATAATATTCCATGTTTCAAAATTTATGTCGGATTTAATATTGATAGCAATCAAAACATAAATTTATATTCAATGAAACTTACTACGTTATAGATCAACTTCGATTCAAATTAAAGTTATTTCATATTGTAAGTGCGAATGATGAAAACTTTCCGAATTTCAGTAAAAGAAATCATTATAATCATAGAGGTTGCCTTTGACTAAATTTTTAGTCAAAAAGGGAATAGTTATCCGAATTCAGCGACATTAAATGAATGAAACTTTTATTTCTTTTTTTCCAGTTAATAACAATCATGTAAAAATAGGGGAAATGGCGGCATTTTTAAACAACCAAGCTAACAACATTCAAATTCGGAATATACTTTATGGTGCCTCTTTGATTCTCGCAAAGTTGTAATCGCGATTGATCGCCAAGCCGGGCAAACCCCAATCATATTCCGATAGCAACAGGGGAATTCATTGTCTGTGCAACAAAAATCGCCAATAAAAACGATAGCCAAACAAAAATCGCCATGTTTGCCAAGGGGCCACCTTAAAGTATAGTTTTACCATAATTTGACATTGGTAACGAACAAATTTCAAATGGACAGACAGACAGACACATTACACTTGCTTTTATTATCTATCTATAACCCCGGAATCAGCTATTGGCGAGCAGCGATCTGGAGAAGAAGTTTTATAAATAATTTTTTTTTAAATTTTTCTAATTCAAAAATCGAAAATCGGGCTTCGAGGTCTGGTGGCCAGCCCCCTTGTGCTTCCGTGTAAAAAATTCCAGGTCCCTGCGTGCGATAGATTTGGCTGGAGAGCTCGGTCAGACGGACAGACACATTACACTTGCTTTTATTATTATAGATTTGACATTATTATCATAAAATATTTTACACAATGAATTATAGATAAGTAAAAAACTTCTAAATTTAATTTTTTTGTTTGCAGTCAAATTTTAAAATCGTTAAAAGCATGCTGAGGGGGGGGGGTGGAAGCTGAAAATCCCTGATGTAGCTACTTAAAATACTGAGCAATATTGCTTAATAAATCAATATAATAACAATATGTTGATAATGACACTTGGCAACGCCAAGCCCGCCCGTCACAGAGACTAGGCGAATGAAGTCAGAGAGAGCGTCTTCCGTTTTTCAATAGAGAACCCTCATACGAAGGTGCAAGTACTACTTTTGGCTCACAGATGGCAGCACCACATGAATCTTCCAATTTAGAGATTGAAACCAGTGAAGATCCAAAGCCTGGCTCCAACCACCCTCAGAGGTATTAATTTGTAATGGGAACAAGGAGGACATTGCGACCCTACGGATTTAACGTGCCCCAGTCGCCATTAATGAATACGACGGATCTTTGGCTAAGGCAGGATTCGAACTCACCACCGTTTGGTAACGAGAACGATGCCCTAACCAACCAGGCCACTGCGGCACTAATAATAATATAAATTATCTTTGCTTCAATATGCTATTATTGTTTCCATGTATTTAATATTAGATTTTGTAACTCGCGTTTAAAATTTAGAAAAGAAGAACTCCTAATAATTCTCTGTGTCATTATATTTTTAATTTTAGGATAAAAATCTTCGTAAATAAATCCACATAAATCAATTATACAGGATTAGTATAAATAATTTATTAACTTTGCTAAAGGTACATTTTCAAGAATGCTATAGATACAAACATGAAAGATATATTAAAAGAACCACAATTTTAACAAGTGTGATTTTGGCTCATAAATGGCAGCATCATCTGGGCCTTCCAATTCAGAGATCGAAGCCAAAGAAGACCCATAGCCTGGCTCCAACCACCCCCAGAGGTATTCATTTGGAATAGGAACATGGAGGACATTGCGACCATGACATTTTACGCATGCCTCAGTCACCATTAGTAAACACGACGGATCTTCGGTTAAGCCGGGATTCGAACTCACCAACTCCCGGTAACGAGAATGACGCCCTAACCAACCAGGCCACAACGGTCATACATGCAATGTTCCAAAAGTTGTTTGCCAATGTTGTTCTTCCTATCTATGAGCAATTAAAAACGCACAGTAAATTAATATCTTAAAATTGCATTTTTAGTTTAAAAATATTTTTAATTTTGAAAATGTTATATCTGTTCGATCTCTATTCATTATTTATTGTATTTTCGTACTGACTTTCAAAACTACTTATATTTTTCTTCTAATTTTGTATATATATATATATATATATATAGTTTTTACATTTTATTTCAGTAATCTAAAATTTATAAATACTGATGCTTTTGATTGTTTTTTCATTAGAAAAACAAAACCCCTTTGAAAATGTTACAGCCTTTTTAAATAAAACAACGTAATCTGTGTTTACATGCTGTATTTAGTAAAAATGTTAATGAAATCCTAATGTTTATTCAACTGCTATTGGCATTTGAATAAGAAATATAACCACGTGTATAGAAATTTTGATGTTACAAAGCACATTTAGTAAAAGAAAAAGAAAAAAAAAAAAAAAAAAGGAAAATATAGTGACGTATAATTTACACTTTAAAATTTATTTTTTTCTATTGGCACGACAGCCCAGTATGGGCCGGATCCTTCTTAAGAATTCTAAATAACCACTCATCCATTTGCCGCCATGTAGCAATTGGTCTTTTGTTGTTGTTGTCGTGTGCCAGCCAGGCTGGCAATATGGGGTGCGCTGCTCCACTTTTCCAACTGAACCATATTTGGTGTGGAGTCCGACTTCCTCAGTACACACATGCCATATATACCCGTTTATACGGTAGGCAACCATTCACACATAAAGAAAGGACAAAGACAAAAAAAAGAGAGAGAAAGTACATCCATGCCCGAGCCAGGATTCGAACCCAGGTCCCACCCATCTGCAGTCAGGTACGCTAACCACTAGACAGGTTGGGCGGCAATTGGCCTTATAATGGGTTTATAAAGCGTTAGTTAAAATTTATTGAAAAATTTTATTTTGCTACGTTTCATTAAATCACTGCTGTGTATATTATTATAATCTCCGTGGTCTATTTTTCTAAATGTGAAATTCATAGATTAGGAATTTTGAGAAGTGCGATATTTTAATAGGCTCCCAGAGAAAAATCGAATCCCTGTCCTGGCATGGATGTACTTTCTCCACCTCCTGTTTTAGTCCTTTCCTTGTATGAATGGTTTCCTACCCTATAAACGAGTACCTATGGCATGTGTGTACTGAAGAAGTCGGACTCCACAACAAATTATGGCTCTGTTGGAAAAGTGGAGCAGCGCATTCTACATTGCCAGCCTAACTGGTATTTGACAAAAATAAATAAATAAAAAAGGAAAGCTAAGTAAATATTTAATGTAAGCTTCTCTTAGTGAAAACATGTGTCTAACTTTCCGAGAGAAAATTCTGCGTAAAAAATAATAATACAATAAATATTAAAAAATTATTGTAAATTTCTTTTCTGTCTGTCTTTTTTTTTTTTTTTTTTTTTTTTTTTTTTTGAAAAGTATTGTAAGTGTTATGGTGTTTTGCATAGTGATATCAAGTTTTAAATACAAATCACCTAAAAATAAATCGAAAGAGTTGTTCAACAAATGAGAATTCTTGTCAGTTATGAAATTACTAAATATTGAAATCGAAACTTCTTCGAACTTGTTTGAATACATTTCTTTTGGGATAATTTTAACGTTAAGGTTGCAATGGCTAAAAACAATACTTTTTCAAGATTATATTAGGTTGGGGACAAAGTAATCCATTATTTTTTCGGTAGACGTCTGTAGTGATCGATATCTCGTGAGGTATCTATCAAACAATTTCAGATTTATGCTCGTTGGAAAGGAGACATTTGACACTAAAATATCATCTTTACAAGGTTTTAAAAATGGAAGACAACAAACAGAAAATTTGATACATTTTCGTTTTTCTCTTGTAACGGCGAAAAAGATAGCCGGCTGGCTAAAATAGTGAAAGATGTTTATCGTCCTTTATAAGACTATAACAACCAGTTACGTACAATTTTTGTTTCGTCGATTCCGGTCGGGTATTTTTGATGTTAGAGATGCACCTCGCATGTGGATACAGCATCGTCGAAAATATCTATAAAATATCAAAATGATCAAAGTTAACCGCATGTCAGCAGTCGTAACGCGCAAGACCTAAAAATCTATTTGAAAGCTGTTTTAAATCTTTTTACAAAGTGAATCCAAAAGAAGTTACATAAAGTTCACGTAAAAATAATGGATTTCTTTTTCCCCAACCGAATATAATAATAATAAAGTAATTATTAACCCTAGATTTGCATCATGTCAAACACAAAAGAAACAAGGAAAGGATTAAAAAGAAAGCTTATATTGCTTGAAGATAAAATCCAAATTTTAAATCGCTTAGAAGGTGGGGGGGGGGTAATATCGTCTGTTGCAAAATCAGCAAATTTGAATGAATCTACATTTCTAACCTTAAAGAAAAATGCAGATAACATAAGGAAAACTATGGCAGCTGACTGTCCGTTAGGCGTGAAACGTGTTACTGGCACACGCAATTCTAATATGGTTAAAATGAAACGAGCGTTAATGATCTGTTTGGAAGACTATAGACAAAAAGGTTACTATCAATGGAAATCTTATCAAGCAGAAAGCACTTAAAATCTATTAAAATTTAAGGAATATTGGGCATTCTTATGCAGGGCTAGAAAATCATTCGTTTGTCGTGAGTAAAGGATGGTTTGAAAAACTAAAAAAAAAAAAGGTATACATCGCAGAATATTAAGTTTCAAGGAGAACAGGCCTCAGCAGATGCTGAGGCAGCCGAAAATTATAAACTGGAACTAGCTAAAATTATCAACGAAGGAAGTTATTCACCTGATCAGATTTTTAACGCCGATTAGACGGTATTGTATTGGAAAAAAATACTGTTTCGAGAATACCATTTCGAAATGAAGGTCTTAGATATCTAGAACCTTCATTTCAAAATGGGGGGGGGGGGGGGGGATTGTATGTCAAATTTTTATTGGTTCTTGATAACGCTGGCTGCCACAACATAGAACAGGATCATCCAAATGCGAAAATTGTCTTCCTTCCTCCTAACCGCACGTCATTAAACAACCTTTGGACTAAGGAGTCATTCAAACTTTAAAAATGTACTACACACGCAACTTTTCCAAACCATTTTCGACATATTAGAAAGTAGTTAAAATCAAGTGTGGGTGGAATTTTCTATTTTAGATTGTATTTGTCATCGGCTTGCGCGGAAATTAAACCATCAACTCTTAATGCGTATTGGAAACCTCCTTTACCTCAAATAGTTCAAGCAATACAAGATGATTCTACAATTTCATTCCCAGTTACAGAAATGATAAACACTAATTCTCATTTAAGCGATGAACAATTTGCAGTAAGCCATCAGGATGTAAAAGAACTAGTACTCAGGGAAGAAACTTCAAATGTGAAAGAACTGATTGAATTATTTGATGCACCCACCTCAAATGCATTGTAAACGAAAATAAGAAAAACGAACGGGTGCCAAATATTGATTTACATGATGTGATAAAAGGGTTAAATTTGGATAAAGAGTTAAAACTTCATTTCGTTTAAACTGATCATTCAACGGTGCGCAGCGCAAAGTTTAAAAGAGAATTAAGAAATTGCTTAGCTCCTTATATAGAGGTTTTAGATTAAAAAAAAAAAAAAAAAGCTACAAGCGAGAGCCAATGTGAAGATGAACCAAGAGAGGAAGACATTTTGCCCATTAAAAGAAGATGAGTTAGGCGACTCATATCTGAATGATGAATGTTGAAAGATTACATAATTTTACAAAATTCTTTCTTGTTTTTGTTGGAAAACAGTTTTTGAGTTTTGTTTTTGTTTCATTTTTCTTATCATTTCCTTATATGAACTCTTCAATTCAATAAAAATAATTTATCTTGTCTTATGTATTTATTGGTCTCCATATAACGCGGTACGATTGATGTGATTTGTACTAAATTTGAGTTTCTTATAGCGCGGTTTCCATACAACGAGGTAGACGGTTTCCATAGAACGCGCTACGAATTAGCCTGGTTGTATGGGGAAATCCGAGTTTCTAATTGTGCGGTTTTCATACAACGCGGTACACACTCGCCGCGTTATAGGAGGGTTGACAGTAACAAGATATTAAATTTGCATTAAATTTAAATAATTAAATAAGATATACTAAATAATAAAAATTAAATTGGATTAAAGATTTTTTTTTATCGATGTGAAAAATCCAGTCTTAGCAATATTGTTAAAATTACATATGTTGTTGTTACTTATGACACTTGGCAAATTCAAGCCCTTTATCAGAGACTGGGCGAATGAAGTCAGAAACAGCGGCTTCCATTTTTGACAGAGCAGCTCTTTACGAGGTTGGAAGTACGAATTTGACTCATAGATGGCAGCACCATCTGGGTCTATTTAGAGATAGGAATCCAAAGAAGACCTATGTCCTGCCTCCTTTCAAAATTACATGTGTAATATTTATTGAATTTTTCTTCATGAATTTTCATTTTTGTTACCAGAAATATATTACACAATGCGATGTACAGACGTAAGTGTCACAAAATTTGTCACCAATCTATTAAATGTTTTTTTTTATTTTTTTAATAAAGTAGACGAAAAATTTGTGAGTTACAACAATACTCCAACAGTTTAGTTGATATTGATCAAATTGTAGAACCGATTAAACCATATATAAAATAGAAAAAAAGAAAATAGTACAAGTCATGTCAACTTACTGAAATATATTGACGAGGTAACTGTTCCTATGAGATACAGTTTGGATTCTTTTGAGTACCGTCTCAGCAGCTATGATTCCGACTTCGTGCCTCCTGAGTCGACACCTGGTGGAATGACTCTGCAAAATTTCCCGACTTTTTCTCATGATGCTACTCCAGTCCTCTCTGGTGCATACTTCTGGAACTTCGCTGAATTTTACTCTCGCACTCAGAGTACTCAAGCCTTGGTTTTGGTTCAATCCGAAGTTCATCGAGAGTGCACACCTCAATTTCATCGCTTTCATGTTGCAACGGTTTGGGATTGTTTATCGGCAAAGAACCTGGAACCTAGCAAAATAACCTGTTACAAGATGCATTACCAGTGATTGTTGGATTTCCTCGACGTCGATACAGATTTTTCTGTAAAATGGAAAGTTCTATCCGTTAATTTTGTTATAAACGTGAATTATATAATACTTTTTTTCATTCAAGGTAAAGAAATTATATGAATATTCCATCAATTGAACTAAGATATTGATGTTTAAATATCCTTTGCGAGAAATCTAAAGAAGTTCACTGTATCAAATTCAATAAATTTCATAAAATAATTGTGATTGAATGTTCGGAATTTATGAATCAAAATCTTCATATAGTTATTTTTATAAATTTTTCATTGTGATGCTGAGACATTTGAAATTTAAAAAAATGACATTTTAACTATAATTTAAATTATATTATTATCAATATTTGTGAAAATCTATAAAGCTGAGATTTTCCTCAAAATATGTGTTATTTTTGATAAAAATATTTTCTTAGCGCAGTATTTTTACCTCCTTGTTTCGATCCAAATGACAAAAAAGAAATAGCTGCTTTTTTAGTAAATAAATTAAACTTCCTGAAAAATTTTAAATTAATAGTTTTTTATAAAAAATTTTATGCACAGTTTATTTTGACATTTATTATAAACTTTCAACAGTTGAAATGTTTTATGCATCAAAATTATTATACATGCAAATAATTATGAAATAAAATACCCTGAAAATACCATTTATTAGTACATTTAAAAAAACATATAAATAATTTTGTGAGTTAAAACACAGCTTTCTGTAGTATTATTCAAGTATAAAAATATATAAAAAAAAAAAAAAAAAAAAAATGTGTGTGGTATGACTTTTTAATTTCATATCTTTTTTCATACTTTCAATAAAACTCACATTAAGACTGAAAAACTACGGTTCTACCAAATATTGTTGTTATTTATGACACTTGGCGAAGCTAAGTCTGCCCATCAGGGACTAGGCGAACGAAGTCAGAAAGAGCGTCTTTTGTTTTTGAATACAGCACCCCCATACGAAGGAGGAAGTACGACTTAGCTCATAGATGGCAGCACCATCTGGGTCTTCTAATTTAGAGATTGAAGCCAGAGAAGACCTATGGCCTGGCTCCAAACACACTTAGAGATATTAATTTGGAGTGGGAACATGGCGACATATTTTACGTGCATCAGTCTCCATAAGTTCGACGGATCTTCGGTTAACTGGGGTTCGAACTAACCACCTTTCGACCACGAGAATGACACCCTAACCAACCAAGCCACCGCGGCAGTGAACCATATACTATATTTGTAATAATAAATAAATTTTTATGTATTATAAAAAAGACCACATCCTTATAAATATCAAGAGGAGGATCTGCTATGTATGGTCCATTTTTGTATTTTCGATAAAAGACACCCCTGAAAACTTTATAACACAGACATTAGCAACAGCTATAAAATACACACAATACGGTAATCATCGTTGATAATAGAATTCCTTCAAATCTGGACATATTTGACTTACTAGAAATCGAAACAAATTCACACAGAGGCTATCACTGATTGGTAGCAAATACTTTAACGGACTTGGGAGTTATATCCAGTCCAATGTCTCCACCAAGGCGTCCTTGGACTTTTTGGCTTTATTTATATTAATGGCAATTTTCAAATGAAATTGAATAGACATCTACACTGACGTGTGTCAATCATTCTGATAGCCAGGCCTCCAAATTGTGACCTGGGGATCTCCAATTTCTATTAAATAACAATAAAAACTTTCTTTGATACAATAATTTTCGGACAATTGTTCGTGGCACCGTTGAACATGCCTTAAAAGCATTTTTTTTTTCAAATTAAAAGGTATCAATGGTTAAACTATATTTGAGGGTGCCCTCTTGGCGAACTTGGCCATGGGGTGCCTTGTTTGGTGCCATTCCTGTTCTAAACCAATCAGAACCACGAATGGATCTAAGCCACTCAGAACATGGTTAGGTTTTGCCCAGCTTAATGATCAACTGAAATCACAACTTGGCGAGAATCAAGGGGGTACCTTCAAATATAGGCTTACCGTACCAATTACTCCTGAATTACAGTACAGATTCTTTTGTATGTTATCCACTGCACATTGGAATAGACAACGTCACATTAGTTCTTCGTGCTGAAAATAATGATTCGCACAATTTATCAAATGGCATCATTAAATAATCTGAATTCAATTTTTTTGGTTGCATAATTTTGTATAACATAATATCAGGTTGGGGAAAAAGACATCCATTATAATTGCGGTAGATGGTTGTAGCGATCGATATTATTTAAAATATCGGTCAAACAATTTTAAATTTATGCTCATTGGAAAGGTGACGTTTTGCACTAAAAACTCTTTTACTGTTTACGTGTTTATCCATTCAGTTGTGAGTTGCTTGGTGTTAAAATTGGAAGTTCCCACAGAAAGTTCGGTACAATTTTTATTTGATAAAGTCAAGAGGCTGAAACCGTGAATGGCGTTTATGGTCCCGATATTGTAACAGCCAATTATGTTTAATTTTAGTTTAATCTATTCCGTTCAAATATATTTCATGTTAAAAATATACCTCACTCAAGTCGGTCCATGGTCGAGAAAATGTCGATAAAAATCACTGAAATGTTCGATGTTGATCAGTCGCAACATCACATGGAAGCTAAAGATTGACCACAAAACAGTTTTAAACTGTATAAAAACAAAGTGAATCGGAGCTACTTTGACATACCCTCCAAATCGGAAATTTGGCGACTTTTTTTCTCGCCAAGCAAAATACCTGTTTTTGACACCTTTTTTCCTCGCCAAGATGGGTTCTCGCTAAATACAAATAATTAATACATAAAAAATTAAAAAAAAAAAAGGTACAAAATACAAGAAAATACTAAATTTGACAACAGCAAAAACCTAAATTGGCAACACTAAAATAAGAAAAAGCAACCCTAAAAAGTCCGTTGGCAGTGCCAGATTTGGCGCGTAATTTTTGGGGGTATATCAAAGTTGTTCTACTGAATCCTAACCATATTAAATGAAGCCTTGTAGTTCTATTAAAAAAATGGATTTTTTCCCCAACCTAATGTATAATTAACCCTTGAAGTTGTGAAGTTTACAATTTGAAAAATAATTTTACGAATAATTTATTATTTTTATTTTTTACTGTTCCTGATATTTAAAACAAAATAATCCTTTAAATAAATAATTTTTTTTCCTATGTTGAATACATATAAATTCAGCGAAATTTTCTGAGTAAAAGTATAAAATATTTACACATTCCTTTAACGTGATTAAAATAATTTAACTTTAGCACTGAAAACTAATATTTAAATTAAAAGTTTAATACATGTAAATTCAAAAATATAATTCCAATAATAATACAAACTTTATTTTTAATTGAAATGTATCGATACTAAAATCCTCACATTGGAAGAAATATATGTTACATGACAAGTTTTTATTTTATTTTTCAATAATATTAATTTCATTTATATTTTCCAACGTGCTGGCAACAGCATGCTCAATGCTTTGGTTTTCAGTTCACCTTCTTCATTCCTTATCTGTTTGCGAAATATGTCCATAGGTCAATGAAACTTTATGTCATATCGCTACTTTAGAACTATTTTATCCATCTCCAGATAATATTGTAACTACTTACCCTAAAATTTCAACAGAAAGCATTACTGAGGCCAAGAGCACTAGAGGCCCCTTGTTGGAAATTTATTAGTTTATTTCGTTAATCTGCGCTTTAAGTCCCCTACTCTGCCAACTTGGCGATAAATTCACCAAGTGTGGTAAACCGGACGTTTTTTTTATCCCTAATTAGCTCTTTATGGCAAACTCCGGAGGAAATAATTTAAAGCGCTTTTTCGCGCATGCTCATTAATTGGTTTTTTCTTTTAGCATTTTCATTGGTCGTTAATTAGTTTCAGTTTGAAAAATTGGTCATTTTCATTGGTTGCTAATTGCTCATGAAAATTGTTAAAAAGTGTATTCCATTATCGCCATGGCAACAGCATGTTTGAAAACGCGCCAAGTTCGGGACCCACAGCACACTTTCGCCAAGTTGGCAGAGTAGGGGACCTAAAGCGCATTTTCAATGTTTATTTTTATCAATCGAATCCAAAATCAAAGCATGATTCAGATAAAGAAAATGAGAATTTCCTCTTGGAAGATTTGATTTATTTATTTGTCCAGCAAAAAACTGTAAGCAAATAAAAAACTAATTTTTCAAATTACTGTTGTTGTGTTGTTACTTGGCGAAGCCAAATCTGCCCATCAGGGACTGGGCGAATGAAGTCAGAAAGAGCGTCTTCGTTTTTTGAACCGAGTACCCACATAGAACGGTGAAAGTACGAATTTTGGCTCATAGATGGCAACACCATCTAGGTCTTCCAATTTAGAGATAAGAGGCCAGAGAAGACCCATCGCCTGCTCCAAACACTCCTAGAGATATTAATTGGGAATGGGAACATGGAGGACATTGCGACAACGACATATTTTGCGTGCTTCAGTCGCCATTAGTGAACACGACGGATCTTCGACTAAGCCGGGATTCGAACTCACTACCTTCCGGTAGCGAGAACAACGCCCAAACCAACCAGGCCACCATGGCCTGAAATTACAGTGATCAGAAAGAATGAATGTATTCATAAAACTAGTATGGCTGTATGTTTATTTATTCATGGATAATTACAATAAAAACACATGCATTTTGATATCATCTTAAGTCATATATATCAAGGATATGTCGAAAAAAAATTTGGACTATAAGGATATTAATGGTGAATAGAAATGAATAAATATCGGAGATTGGTCATATGGGAAAATTACTATCTCTAGAAGTGATAAATTTTGACATTTTTTTTTTTCCATTTTGATATCTAAATCCTCGTAACTTCTCATCATGAACTCGAAATTTAAATTTCAGATAATTTTCTTTGAAATCAAAATTGAGAGAATCATAGTATTGAAGCGCATTGTGCTCTAGAGTTAAGAAAATGCTTTAAAAAATTAGAAGTCTTGGATTTGATCTCAGACGCATTTGTAACGGTTACTTCAGCTTTCTTCTGTTGGGTTGGTGTTTGTGACGAGTCTGCTGTGGCCCGAGTAAAATATCTCAGTATTTTGACATAACGTACTGGACACCCTAAGGCTGTTTCATTCTGCGAAGACTTTCATAGAGTGAGGGCTATATTTATGTATCACAAGGGAGAAAACCCGGAAAAGCAGGCATTCCGACAGATGTGCATGCAGAAAGCAGAGTTGAAATATTGATCTCCCGTTGCTCAAAACTGGTTGGAATAGAACCCGGGACCTTAACAGTGTGCATTGCACCATAAGCAACTTTATAATTGAGTTCAAACCAGTTTTTAATTAAGATTTAAATTAAAATTTTGAAACGAAACGTAGATTTCCTTAAAATTTTGAAACATAGATTATGTTCTTAATTAGCCGGATATCAATGCTGTAATATAAATTTCTTTCCATTCCTCATTTCAAACACGGGTAATAGTTTGGTGGAGAAATAGTACTTTTCTTACCGATAGTGCTTTCTTTTTTAAAATTATCATACAATTTAGAAATTCTTTAATTAGAGAAGTGATATAAAATAGTGTAAAAGGGAGGTATATAAAGGGATAAGATAATATAGTTGACTTATGTAAGGCTCTATAGCCATGCATAAGCTATCGATGAGGCCGCGGTGGCCTGGTTGGTTAGAGCATCGTTCTCTTTACCAAACGGTGGTGAGCTCGAATCCCGGCTTAGCCGAAGATCCGTCGTGTTCATTAATGGCGACTGGGGCACGTTAAATCCGTCGTGTCGCAATGTCCTCCATGTTCCCATTACAAATTAATACCTCTGGGGGTGGTTGGAGACAGGTTTTGTATCTTCACTGGTTTCAATCTCTAAATTGGAAGATTCAGGTGGTGCTGCCATCTGTGAGCCAAAAGTCGTACTTCCATTCAAAAACGGAAGACGCTCTCTCTGACTTCATTCACCTAGCCTCTGTGACGGGCGGGCTTGGCGTTGCCAAGTGTCATTAACAACTACAACAAGCCATCGATATATATATTTATATATATCTCTTTATATACATATCTATATTTTTATATATAAATATCTGAGGCAATATAATGATAGAGATGGTTTTTCTCTCATATTTCCTAATCATTCATGTCCTTTCAATTGTAATTTTTACATTAGCTGCGCACATCGTAACAAAATGGATTATTCGAGCTAATTTATATCAAAAGTATATTAACTTATTTCCACACATAATTTATAGCCCACGTCTGAAACTGAACACTCAAGAATATGCATTCCTCATGAATATGCATTCCCTGAGATTCGCATCTTAATTCAACTTGTAGGAGAACCAATTAATCTACTTATAAAGACTAGATTAATTGTTGCCAGCGGGTGAAAACGGGTAAGTTCTAGCCTTTGATTCAAAGTTCGTGGGTAATTTATCTTTAAACTTACATCCATACATAATTTATATTACATGATTGAAACTGGATACTGATGAATATGCATTTATTTCTCTGAGATTGGCATCTTAATGCACCTTGTAGGAGAACCAATTAATTTACATATAAAAACTAGATTAATTGTTGCCAGCGGGTTAAAGATTAAAGCTATGATTCAAAATTGGTGGGTCTGATTCCATTTCGGATGGGCAATGGTTTGTAATGCATTTTAAGTTATAGGATCGATCCTGTTCGAATCGACGTTTGCATGCAAAAAGTAACCGTGGAATTACAAATCAGAGTAAGCTAATTATAGTTTATAAGCGCTTGTATGTTTAGTGCAAAGAAAATGTAACAAATCAGATTTAGTAACGTTAGCTTTAGAACATGTTAATTATATTCATAAATGCAGCGTTCTAATGGTAAAATTGAGCTGTTTGGAGCGAGGTGTCTTGGGTTCGATGCTGACTATTGTTCAACACCAGAAGACTTCTATTTTGCAATGTTCATATGCGGAGACACATGCTTGAAAGTTTACCTGGTCTCCTTCTTTAATACATGAACGCAAGTCTATTTGTGAAAATTCATCTTGGAAAGCAATATTAGCGAGCGTTCCAATAATAACAAGTTATAAGGCTATAAGATGGCGCCCATATGCAAATTTTGGAAATAGAAATATAAATCTTTGAATCGAAAAATCAAATTTATGCTTGAATTTTCAAATTAATTTTACATTATAAAGAGTCAAATTCGTTTATGGATTTGATTTATTTATTCACCATTTTTCTTATATTAGTTTGGGGAAAAAGTAATCCATTATTTTTTCTGTAGACGTCTGTAGTGATCGATATCTCGTGAGGTATCCATCAAACAATTTCAGATTTATGCTCGTTGGAAAGGTGACATTTGACGATAAAATATCCTCTTGCGGTTTTTTGTTTGATTCATTCAGTTATGAGTACAAGGTATTAAAAATAGAAGACAACAAACAGAAAATTCAATACATTTTAGTTTTTCTCTTGCAACGGCGAAAAAGATAGTCGGGTGGCTAAAATTGTGAAAGATGTTTATCGTCCTATATAAGACTGTAACAACCAGTTACGTACCATTTTTGTTTCGTCGATTCCGTTCGGGTATTTTTGATGTTTGAGATGCACCTCGCATGTGGATACAGCATCGTCGAAAATGTCTATAAAATATCAAAAATGATTGAAGTTGACCGCATGTCAGCAGTCGTAACGCGCAAGACCTAAAAATCTACATGAAAGCTGTTTTAAACCTTTTTACAAAGTGAATCCAAAAGATGTTACGTAAAGTTCACGTAAAAATAATGGATTTCTTTTTCCCCAACCTAATATTTTCTTCACTTCAATGAAAAAATATTTTATAACATTTTTTTTTTCATTATTATTACATTTATTCATTATGATTTATTTTCATTATTATTAATGCAGTAATTGCAGTTGCAAGTCATTGCAAATTAATCTAGTTATCATTAAATTTCATTTGATGCATTTATATTGACGATGATAAAAAAATTGTATTTCAGTTAATAGGACAAACATAACAATTAAATTTTGAAGTGAAAACGTGAGTTCACTGAAAGAGTATAATTTGCATTCAACGACAAGTAGCTTATTGTTTTACATGTTTTATTTTGTTAACCAGGAGGAATGAATTGTTCATTGGTGGATCTAAACTACCTTTGACAATCGGTAAAGCTAATAAAATAATATTTAATTTTAGATCTTGAGCGTTCTGGTTTACAAATTACCATAAGCACACAATAGAACAATTATTAGAATGTTAGCTGTTTACTTACCTAATAACGAAGCGGAAGGTGAACCTTTTCTTGAAGGAAAATCTGTCGAACAAAACGAATGTTTTTTGCCCCAAGAGAACACTTTCACTTCTTGCTTTATTTAGGGTTGTTATAAAACAGTGGAACGAAAACTTGAATAGTTCGCCAACATTTCAGCCAAATTTAACTAAAGTTCTACGAGTTTCAAATGCTAAACAAATGTTTCGTACAATGAAATCACTCTTTATTTTAATCTTTTAATCTAAATAAAGAAAAAAAATGTTTTTTTTTTTTTTTCCATTTCACTATGGTAGATGATAATGTCACTAAATAGTTTTATTACCAAGTGAAATAAAATATCAAAGATTCTGCTTTTATACCGTTATCATTTTTCTCTTTTTAACTTATGCAATTTTAAGTAATATGGTTATACTTTTGATTTAAATTTTATTCATAACTAAGGTTTACTATTTCTTTATCTGTTTTCTGTGAGTTGTCATCAAAAATGCCACCACGGTGAAATTTGCACAGATGAAGTACCATAACATGTTATTAGTTATGAAGAATTTATTATCTATTTGAATAAATATAAAAAAATGAATTATTAACTGTAATGAATATGTTTTTTAATTGTATCCAAAATAGTTATATATTAATGTGTGATCTTGTTTTATTTTAGACTTTAACTTGATTGTTTCATCATTGAGCAAATCACTGTTTTTATAGGAATAATATTATTAAGAAAAATAAATGAAAAATATTCTACCTTAAATTTTATTTTAATTATCAAGAACTGTAAGTTTCTGAGTTAATAGCATCCATATTATCAATTGGTTAATTATAATTTATTGAAAAGTTAAATGGATTGTGAAATGTAACTATTAACTCTAATTCAGTAAACTGTACTTATCTCCGCTTTTGTTTTTCTGCTTATAATAATAGTTAATGAGGTCACAATAATAGTTAAATTTCACAATAGTTCGTTAACAATTAATTTCAAAATTACAAACATTTCACTAACAGATATATTATTATTTTGTTCTCAAAAATGAATTATTTTATTAGTTATAAAATTTCTGCAGGAGTATTTTCAATTATATATTTTAAGTAATCTAATCATTTTAATTTTGAACATGTTTTGCTTATAAAGATGTTTTATTTATTGAATTCATAAAAATTCATAATTTTGAACATGCTTTGTTATTGAATTCATAAACATTTTTTTCCACGAAAATTTAAAAATATTGCAAATATAAATTTCAGAGTATTTATAAATAAATTCATATCACAGTCCACGCAATATAATTATCAAAAGGCATAAAAAATTTTATAATAATTATGTAATAACTTTCATTTACTAAATTATAGAAATTCTATGTCTCATCCCATTAATTAAAATTAGGCAATAAAAGTTTTTGACAAAGAAAACCAAAATTATGAATATAGTTAAACACTAAAGTGATAAAAAGCAACAGAGCGTTTCGTCAGTTATGTTTCCAAATTTCAGTTAATTTCAGTTAATTCTTAACTGCTTTACTAATCGCATTTTTTGAACAGTTATTTATTTTTTTTCTTGAAAATTAGAACACATGTTAAATTTAACGAATTTTTTACGATTCAAACTATAAGTCGCCAATTTGGCGAAACATAAATGAATATAGAACAGAGTTTTTGTGATTTCGTAAAGTTTGGAGGAAGAAAAAAGAGAAAGTAGGCGAATAAAAGGGAAGCAATGAGTTTTGAGCATCAAACAGAGATACTTCCTTTCAAAATTGTTAACTCTGACCCCAATTTTACAGGAAGTCCACGGAAACACCTAGCCGAGGACCTGATTCACTCGATTTTATGGCTCCCTCTATTTCAACACCTGAGCAGCGTGAAAGAATAACGATTTTTCTTTGTAACAATGGCAACCTTTTGTTTTAAAAATGATCGGAAAACAGCAAGAAATTTGTTAAATAATAAGTATCTCTGTAACGCTTGTATCAGAAAGAAATTTTATCGAATTTTTAGAAATTTTTCTAAGGAAAATTAAATGTAGTATAGATTAAAAAAAAAAAAAAAAATCATTACATTTGAAGTCATAAACAGTACTGATTTCAAAGAAACTTAATACGCACTGTCAAAAATGATAATTTTAAGCACACGTGATTCAAATTATGGCAAAAACTACGAATGCAAAAATTTTGCTTTTTTTAGCAATGGAATAATTAAACTACTTTTATTTAGTCTCATATTTTTATGGTACTTATAAATGTGTAATATTACTGAAACTATGAGATATATACTAATCTCCAAACATTAAATTATACCAATCTCCAAATATTAAATAAAAAAAAAATAAATTAAGCTTAAAGTTTTTAACATTAAACTCTAAAAGGAAACATAATAATGAAAATGATTACAAGTTTGGCCAGTTTTTTGTTGTAAATTATTTTTACAGAACAATATTGTAATTTTTAACGGAAACTGAAATTAAAAAGAATAAATTTTTTTCTCACCATTAAGTTAAAATTAGATAAAATTGAGGAAATTAAGGGATAATTTTATATTTCACTTTATTTAAGGAAACTAGAAAATAATTTTATGATCAGAAAATCAAGATGAGACGGCTCATTGAAACTAGAATTTGAGTTAAACAGAGCTAAAAAAAATATTAGCTAAATCTCGTTGGATTAACTGTTTTTTTTTCCTTTTTTTAGAAAGGAATAATTTTTTTTCTTTAACTAGTATGCCACCATTAGTAATAAGGATAATGCACTTTTATTTTATTTTCAGATGGAGAACTATATGATAACTATAATTTGAAATATTCAAATAGTTAATTAACTTAATTTTTTTAGATAAAAATAACTTTGCTTCTCTAAAATTATTAATGTTTTTAGTTAGTTTTATGCAAACTTACGACATCGTAAATTTCATGAAGTAATTTAAAAAATTTAGAAACTTAAACTAGAAGCTAACTTTAAAAATAGAACCAATTAGTTCAGAACTATGCACATCTTTTTTAACTATTCTGAGATTGAAGTAAAAAGAATGAAATAATTTTAGAATCTCAGGAAATCAATAATCATTAAAATTTATTGACAGGCATTTTTTTTATTTTCGATTTTAAATTAGTTTGTCCGTTATAGAATTTACTTAAGTTATAGCAATGTGATTTTCACGGTTGAGAAATAGTGATTTTAATCACTTTTTCCATCCAAAAACACGTTATTGACTTTGTTTAATTTGAGCACTTTAATTATCATATGGGTCTTATTAAGGCTAAATTGACTTAAATGTATTATGATAACATGCATTCTATTTTTACAAAAAAATACTAAAAAAATTTATTTTCAATCATTGGGCAATATTAATTAAGAATTCATTATCGATGTTGTTCAAAGAGTTATTTATTGTAAATAAACAGAAACAAAAGAGTCACCTTTAAATGTGAGATCATTTAGTATTCTAAGAAAGGAAGGAAATGCAAAAGTATGAATGTATACATGAGAAAGTCGGTTTAGATACAGCAAAAATAGTTAATTTTTTTTTTATCAAATAGAAGCTAAGAAAATATGATCTCATCATATTATCATATAATATTCTATTTGAATTCTGTTATGTTTCCCAGATAGTAGTTAAATGATCTGCATCCATGCTTTTAATTTGATATTAATAGACATCCACATCCACATGGCTATGAATATGTAATTAAATTAAAGATAATATTATTGGCAACTCAAGTATTGTTTCCTATTAAAAATATTTTTCATGTTAGAAGTGAACTTTCTCACTTTGTTTCATGTAAAAACACGATAGATATCCAATTGCTCAGTAGTTTCACGGAATGAAGTGAAGCATCATTTGCCACAGGCTTCATTGGTAGGGTGACCACATTCTCCCTATCTTAGTTGCTGGAGCTCCAAGGATTCTGGACATGAAGTCGTTAATCTGTGACGCTCAAAATCTTTCCAGGCGCAGTGTGACCTCGTCACTTGACCATGGTTCAAAATTACGAGGCATTTATAGATGATGAGCGAGTATTCCAAACCTGCTAATCTTAAGGTACAGTCTCGTCTTCACTTACATTGCTATATATATCTATATAATATATATGTATACACTGCTATGTATGTAAAGACACATTATTACACAACTTTTAGAAAATATATCATGGCAATACATCGGATAATTTTTTATCTTATTAAAACAATATATATTATACTTCTATAACAAACAAAAAGCTATTAAACGAGCATAATTAAAAGATCCTTACATAAAGTGGGGGATCTCAGACTTTTGAGCTTTTCTGAGTGATATACGTATTTAAAAGTAAATTAAAGCATGTGTGAAACACTTTTTGCTCTCCTAAGTTTAAATTGAGCAGTTGTTTTGCGTTAAAAAGGATTATCAAATTTAACTATATGGTTTAGTTTTGTTATATATTTAAAATGGCAAGTACTATTTTTAAAAACATCATGCCAATATTTCAAAAAATTAATGATTCTTATAATATTAATCTTTCTATATAGTATCTCCACACCAATAAGAGCTGTATCTTCCATAAAATTTTAATTTCCAAGGTTATAACTTATTCTCAGAAAGTGAAAAATGTCATATAAATTCCCAACGATTATTTTTGAAATTAGAAATTAAATTAAGAAATTTAAGATTTTGAATTGACTTTAACGTTAAATTCCGGTTTGAAATGTTAATTGTCAAACTGTGTATCATTATTTCAATTTTGCCGTATATTTTTCTGTAAATTACTGTTGCTGTATATTTTCTGTATTTTGCGATATGTTTACTGTTAGTGTAAACCGAGCATGCATGTGCAAAAAGTGGTGAAAATTCGTAAAAAAAAAAAAAAAAAAAAAAAAAAAAAAAAAAAAAA
>JAPDSC010057324.1:0-30688 GCA_026290005.1 Latrodectus geometricus
ATTATATATATATATGCAAAATTAAATTATATAAATAATGTTATATACTACTACCAGTGAAATTTATATGCATTGAGTAGCAGTAAATTTTCATCAACATGAGGTACAAAAATAACAGGAGTTCGAATACTTACGTAACTTATAAAAATCATTGCCTTTGAACTTTGTACGTGAAAGTATTTATTTCATTACAAAAACTATAGAAATTTTGTATAATAAATGACGTTACTATTATTTAGAAATATTACAATATAATTTCTACACCCAATGATTTCCTTATCATTTGCCGATTACACAGATAAAAGTTCTTATTTAAACATGATTAACTGATTTATTTCATAATATTCTTCTATTATGAAAACTTAACGATTTGATGTCGCATACTTTTTGTTTAGAATAAAACAAAATCTTATAAAATATTCGTACACGAAAGATGAAGGCGAATTATGGTTTGAAATTTTATATGGCTGCAATAAAGAAAACGACAAATACTCGAAACCTTGTTCATTCCGTTTTGATAAATTATTTAACTGATAGACAATAAAACCATAATTTGAATAATTTATTCATATTCTTTTCTCCAGTACTTGTGAACTCATGATAGCACAAAAGAGCTACACGTGCAGAACAAGCTGTGTTTACCATTTTCATGTCGCACCGGAATAAGAATTTTTTGATAAAACATTATCTGAGGGGCGATAACTTCAATAAGGAAGTTCAAAACACAAATTAGCTCCGTCTAAATAACTAAAAATATCGATGCTATTTTTTTCGAGCAAAATCGATTCTCGGCCAAACTCATACCTTATCATTTATCGAAGAAATATCAGGTACATTATCAAGCAATCTCATATTAGTAATGTTAGTGATGAGCAGAAATAATAATTATTGCGGTTACAGCAGTTTATAATCTTCAATATCAGTTCTTTTTTAGAATTTAAGGTTACTTTTAAAATGGTTTAATCATTGATTGCGTTGTGTTTTACTTCTCCTCATGACTTAATTTTTATAGTTATAAGGTTTAAAGTTCACTTTTTTTTTTACCCTAGGTTAAGCGTGGTAGTTATTTGTATTGATCATCATACCAGTGAAAACTGAAACGAATATTTTTTTATTAAAATGAAAAACAAATTCAATTTTCATTTTAATTCACTGTTTAAAATAGATTAAAATATTATCATAAATTATAGTCTTGAATCAAATCATATTTGCTTGAGTTATTTCAGGAATAAATTTAGAATTTTAAAGAATAATCTACAAGAGCTGACTAGGAAAAGTTTTTGATAACAACTATTACATATAATTATCTTTTGAAGCTAAATGACATAGAAATATAGAATTATACTAATTCATGAGCATGATACTTATTCATGATATGATGAAGATATGACGATTATTATAATTTAATATCAATCACTAATGAATGATTAATTTATGTCTTTAAAATGCCTATACATTTGAAATAAATAGATGATAATGACGTTATATTTTTAAAATTCTTGGTTAATTCTTTGGTACATTTGATGAGTGAGACATCTGCTTATTTTATTAAATATAGTCTTCAAATAATTCAATACTCAAAGAATCAAGAATGTTAGATAAACTTCCTCTGGATAATTTATAACAAGTTATAACTATGTTTATCGTCCCTGAGCAAAATTAGCATAAAATTGATAACTAAATTAATGATAATTGATAAATAAATATGTTAAAGTTATTTTTAAGTAATTTTACTTCAGATTAGTTAATAAATATTTTAAGGAAATAAAGAAAGATATTGAAAATAATGCATGAAAATTATGAATTCTAGAAATCAGCATAAAATTAATCTTAGATTTAATAATATTTTTCAAGGACATCAATTTCTTCAATGATAGTAAATATCATGCTTTCATGTTAAATAGTTCTAAGCGATTTCAATGATTTAATCTAAATCATTTAAAGAAATTTTAATTTTAAATAGAAGTTACATAATTAAAGAGGATACATATAAATAATTTTAACTTCATTAGTTAATAAATATTTTACAATAAAAGAAAGAAATGAATTAAAAATAATCCATGAAAATCGTAAATCCTAGAAATCAGCATGAAATGAATCTTAGATTTAATATTTTTCAAGGATACCAATTTTTTCGATGATAGTAAATATCATGCTCACGATGTTGAACAGTTCTAAATGATTTTTTTTATGATTTAATCTAAATTATTCTAAAGAAATCTAAATGATTTCAAATATAAATTATATAATTAAAGAAGATTAATTTTTAATCACATGATAGATTTTATAAAAAAATCCAGTAAAATACTGATAAAATTATATTGCAAGTTGAATACCAACATGTAATCTAGCCATTTTATTTCTTTAATGGTGATGATCGCTGTATGATGTAAAGGATTAAGGTAGATTTTATTGATTTATTACCCACTAATACATCATCCAGTATAAAATTTAGACTCCCATTATTTCTTAAAAAAAAATTCATTCTAATACCTAGCATTATAAGGATAACAACGAGATACATTCATACAAAAAATAATAAATATTATTAAGTGACTATCATAAATTCCTGTAGCTTTCTTGTTTTGTTCGCATTATCTATTGAGATTAAATAAATCATTTCCTTAAAACTCATTATATCTATTTTTATTTTATCCAATAAACATTGCAAGTGGACTTTAGCATCGGTACTTTAACTTATCATCAAAGGATAGAATTTAAAAATCAGCAACACTAGTCGTGCATAAGAAATCTTTTTCCTATTTTTATCAGTTCGCTCGACTTTGATGTAAGGGGAGAAGCCAAAATTAGAATGTTTCACCTATTATAGAAATTGGTAACAGATCTTTATTTTTCTGCAAAATACAAATTATAATAAATTAGGAAGCAAAATACAAATTATAATAAATTAAAAATTGTAATAAATTGGGAAGCAAGAGTGCTACAACATATGATTTATTATGTCAATAAATAATTAATCAGATTGTACATAGCCCTGAATAAAACAATTACTTAAAATGATTTTTTAATTATTCCTTGCAAAAAAAAATATACGAAAAATTGAAAAAAAGCAATAAATTAATATTAAAATTTTATTTGTGGTATCATTAATTACATTTTCATAATGATACCACGCAATCTCTTCAAATTCTTAAATTTACCAATTTTGTGTTAGGTTGAAAATGACACATATAACATAAATTGGATGTTTTTTTTTTTTTTTTTTTGTGAACATAGAAATTACATCCTAATTTAAAATATAGATCATAAAGGAAGTCATGCGACAAATACTAAGTTAAACATGAATTTCATTTATAAAATATAGGGAAATGTGTCAAAGGATAATATTTACCAAATTTCTTAATTGAAACGGAAATAATTTTGTAAACAAATTAAACTAGGCTATAACTAATCTACATTTCATGCAATTATGTATTTCAAATAGGAGGTTAAGATAACCAATATTTCAAACACGTTTTATTCATGGGCTGATGTTTGATAATGACACAAATGTTTGGAAACAAAGTACGCACCTCACATATTACAAAGCGAATGTATTACTACTGACATAGTAAACGTAAAGAGTTTTGTGTGTCAGTATTTTATATCTTCTTTATAATAATACAAACAACTACAATTCTAAATTAGTGCTTTCCATTCAGTGAAGCATGATATACAAAAATACCATGAAAATATTTTTTAAACTTATATATTTAAAATAATGTTCCTTAATTGGTTTTTTACTTCTGGATTATTAGTTATAATACACAGATAAAAAAATCAATGCAAGATATTTCCATTAGAAGTAAAATCCATTTACAATGAGCAATAACACAAGAAAATCTTTGACTGACCACAAAACTTTCTTAACAAATTTTAGTTATAACAAAAAATTACATCTGTGACACTGTAGTACGTTTGTGTAGTTCTAAGATGCTGCATTTGAATATTTTCCAATAATGTGAAAATCACATTGTTCATTTAGTTATACATCAATAAATTCATTGACCAAAATATTTTTCCTAACAAAGAAATTTAAAATTCAATTATATGCTCAACTCAAAAGTGGCAGTTGTGGCAGATTTTCTAAGCTGTAGAATTTATATTCCTAATAAATTAAATCAAAATATATGCATATTATGCATCACTAAATTCGTTGATTGGTAAAAAAAATTTTTTCTCAACAATCACCTTTAAAATCAAATTACATACTCATCTCAAAAGTGATATTTATGGCAAATTCTCTACGAAATATATTAGTTTGGGGAAAAAGAAATCCATTATTTTTACGTGAACTTTATATAACTTCTTTTGGATTCACTTTGTAAAAAGGTTTAAAACAGCTTTCATGTAGATTTTTAGGTCTTGCGCGTTACGACTGCTGACATGCGGTTAACTTCGATCATTTTTGATATTTTATAGACATTTTCGACGATGCTGTATCCACATGCGAGGTGCATATCTAACATCAAAAATACCCGAACGGAATCGACGAAACAAAAATTGTACGTAACTGGTTGTTACAGTCTTATATAGGACGATAAACACCTTTCACATTTTTGGCCACCCGGCTATCTTTTTCGCCGTTACAAGAGAAAAACGAAAATGTATCGAATTTTCTGTTTGTTGTCTTCCATTTTTAAAACCTTGTACTCGTAACTGAATTAATCAATAAAAAACCGCAAGAGGATATTTTAGTGTCAAATGTTACCTTTCCAACGAGCATAAATCTGAAATTGTTTGATGATACCTCACGTGATATCGATCACTACAGACGTCTATCGAAAAAAATAATGGATTACTTTTTCCCTAATATATAAATTGTTCCCAATAAATTAAGAAAAAATCTGTGCATAATGTGTACCAAGGAATTTATCAATAAACAAAAAAATCTCAACGAACTTTAAAATTATGTTATATATGCTGTTTCTTATCCCCAACCCAGTCTAACGAAATCAGACCAGAACCATGAATCTAGTGCCCATGAGGAGATATGTTATACATTAAACTCAAAAGTGAAATTTGCGACAGATTTTATAGGGAATATAATTTATCATCTCAATAAATTAAGCAAATATCCATGTACAATGTAAATAAGGAGTTCATTGATTGGATACAATACAATACAATGAGAAATTTAAAATTTTTCAAAAAATTTTTCTTACAATGAGCTTAAGAATTTAATTTTACTTCCACTTTCGAAATTATCATTTTTTAATAAATTGAGTTAAAGAAAGAGAGAGAGAGAGTATTATACAAAAATATTATATAGAGAAGTCATTAAGCAATGCAATGTCGAATAAGAGTAGTCAGAAATATGCTCACGTTTTTAGTAATTTGATTTCATCAGAAATGTTCCAATGAATTTTTCCAAATGGCACGTTAAAGTCAACAATTTTTTTTAACCAAAAATCAACAACTTTTAGCGTCGATAACCGCTGAAACCAAAAGTCTAATTGCATTAACTTTGCAGTAATTAGTTTCTATGGTAACAGGTTTCTTCTTCTTCTTCTTGAGCTTGTCAGATATGTGGCACCTCTGCATTGTTGCATTTTGTACCATGCTCCAAGCCCAATTTTTTCCTAGTTCCTACTTTGTCTTGGGTCACCTACTTTGTTTATAAAGTCTGATAGGCCCTCAATGGAGTTTAGGTGTAACTCTTTAGGATATGGATTACCTAGAGTAGTGAATCTTGTAAGGGCAAGAGCATCACACTCATATAGGATATGATGAGCTGATTCTACCCCTGCGTGGCATTTCCTACAAATTGGTTCCTGTTTAAAAAGTCCCATTGTATGAAGGTGTTTCCTGAAATGATAGTGCCCAGTAATGAAGCCTATAATTGCTTGAGTCTTCAATCTTGGGAGTCTAAGAATTTCAGATGCAATTTTCTCAGATGTTTTCAGATCTTTGTTCATCTCCTGTTTTTCCCATTTTTGAATGGCCTTCCTTGTATTCTTCATGTTGATCCCACAAAAGGGTTCCATTCCTATTGGATGGTAACAGGTTTGAGACGTAAGAGCTGAAATATACTGTTAATTGTTTGAAGTATGCATAAAAAAGTTGCTAAAAGAGTTATGTCTTTAATATTTATTCCTATATTATTTATTTTAGTAAGGGTTTCAATGCTACCTAACATTTTGCATACAATATAAGATTGATAAAGGATAACAGAAAAAAAATCAAGAACTAATAATTTTCAAAAAAAAAAAAAGTTATATAAAAACATTTAAAATAATTAATTTCTAATTAGCATTTGTCACACAACAAATGAAATATATTCATGACCTACTTATTAATTACTTCTGTAAAAAATAATTTGCTTTGATACTATCACAATAGGGTCAAATAACACTAGAATGTTTATGTTTACATTAAATCAATATTAACACGAGAGATACAACAACAAGGGAAAGTAGGTTAATAGAACAATTCGAAATGAAGCTTCGTAAATGGCTTTGTTTTTATATTTAAGATAAAAAAAATCCACTAACGCAAAAAGCTAAAACATTTTAACAGATAAAACTTCTTATCACAGTACGAAATTTGAAAAGCGGACACGAAGAAACAGGGAAATTCAATTTCTGATTTCTACACATTCGAAACCTAAAAATAAAATTGATGTTGTCTTCATTCTCAATATAATATTTACTTTGTACACAATAACTAATTTTAGCAGCATAATAATATATTATTTATTTTAGTAAGGTTGTAAATGTACGTTTTGATGACAAAATTTGATAAATTGTTGTCATAACTGATTTTACATTCAAGACGAAGTTAATAAAAAAGAAAAATTAAAATAAATCTAGAATATTCAAATATATTATCATTAATTCTGCATTTGGTTTCATTAAATTTGTTTCGAGGAATGTGTGTGCAAACTATGAAGACCTAGAAAAGAAGGCAAAGACACTGGGCTTCTAGTTCCAGCAGGGAGAACTAAATATATTGTTATGGCTGGAGAATGTGGTTCGGTCACCAATGCAGTAAACACTGAGTTCGGTTTTGAAAGGTTGACTGAATTTAAATATCTCGATTCATTTATCACCGAAAAAAATGAAATAAACACTGAGATAAAGTCTAAACTAGCTGCTGGAAACAGATGTTTCTTTCCAATGATTAAATTGCTTAAATCTGTTGTTTTCTCAAGAAGGTTAAAAATTATAAAACTGTAATTAGATCTATTGTAACTCATGCAGCAGAAACTTGGTGTGAATCAAAAAGAAGAAAAATTGCTTATTTAAAAAAAAAAAAAAAATTAAGAAAAATATATGGACGAAATAGGAGTATGTGGAGTAATTCAGAATTAAATAAGCTCCATAAAGAAAAGGATATAGTAAATATAATAAAAACAAAAATAATACAACGACTCTTATATCTGGAGCGAATAGGTGATGAAAAAATAACAAAGAAAATAAACAGAAAAATATTTGAAGGGTGAAAGAAAGGTTGGATTTTCCAGAAAGAGATGGCTGGATGAGGTGGAAGAAGATTTGTGTGTGAAAACAATGATCAAAAATTGGAAAACAAAAAGAAAACTGGAGTTGTTTGGCGAAGAAAGCCGAAATCCCGAATGGATTGCACAGCCTAGAAGTTCTGTGTGTTTTTTCAACCATAGAAAATAGTGAACCAAAATAAAAAATTTTTTATTTATTTTGGGTTTCCGTATATGAGTTAATATTTATTGTCTATATATTTACTCTATAATTGCATGTTTTCCTTTTTTTTTTCTTAAATCATATTTATAATTCTTTATTATTAGTATTCACAGTATTGCGATCAAATTATTATAAGATTTTTATAATGAAGTTCTACTTTTTCAAAGTCTTTATATTCATAATAAAATGTATTTTTATCAATCAACTAATAATATTCAACAGTATACTTTTCATTTTTATCTTCATTTGAAACAAATTATAAAACATTACATTTGTATTATTTAGATATTAATCTTTCAACGAATCTTGCCTAAAAATGCAAAACAAATGTTTTGGTGGAATTAAAATAGGGTCTAAACAAACAGCTTTGCTTAAATCAATTAATTTCACTCTCCAAGAAGTCCTAGTGTTTGGAAGGCTGATCTCGAAAGATGGAACACACGCACATGCATTCTATTTATTTTCCATCACGAGATAATTTAAACAGTTATTTCTAGAATTTATAGATTCAAAACAAAAAAAGTAAAATTCTTATCTCTATCTGTTTGATTTTTTTTTAATCGTTTTCAATTCGAATCTTTACTGCAGTTAGTCTATGCCTTCTGTTGGCATGGAAACAAGAGACATTTTCTTTTCGATAGAAGGTGCTAGAAGAAAAGCATCAACTTAAACTTGTTGAACATCTTGATAATAACATAAGGTAACCCCCTAAATACCACCAATTCATAACACCCTTAACTTAACATTTGAAATAGACAGCTCTTGTTATTATAGCAGACTCTCTCTCTCTCTCTCTGTCTCTCTCTATATATATATTAGGTTGGGGAAAAAAATAATCCATTATTTTTTCGGTAGATGTCTGTAGTGATCGATATCTCGTGAGGTATCTATTAAACAATTTCAGATTTATGCTCGTTGGAAAGGTGACATTTGACACTAAAATATCCTCTTGCGGTTTTTTATTTGATTAATTCAGTTACGAGTACAAGGTTTTAAAAATGGAAGACAACAAATAGAAAATTCGATACATTTTCGTTTTTCTCTTGTAACGGCGAAAAAGATAGCCGGGTGGCCAAAAATGTGAAAGGTGTTTATCGTCCTATATAAGACTGTAACAACCAGTTACGTACAATTTTTGTTTCGTCGATTCGGTTCGGGTATTTTTGATGTTAGAAATGCACCTCGCATGTGGATACAGCATCGTCGAAAATGTCTATAAAATATCAAAAATGATCGAAGTTAACCGCATGTCAGCAGTCGTAACGCGCAAGACCTAAAAATCTACATGAAAGCTGTTTTAAACCTTTTTACAAAGTGAATCCAAAAGAAGTTACATAAGGTTCACGTAAAAATAATGGATTTCTTTTTCCCCAACTTAATAAATAAGGCAGACTACTGGGCGGGAGTTATTCTTCTGATAGATAGACTATACTGCAGTTTTATTTCAAATATTGTATGTGAATATCTCACGTTTTATGAGTATTTCTGCAACAAAGGATTTATTAGTAGTTAAACTAATTGGTGTGCTAAGTCTAAAAGACCTTTAAATGTTTGCATGCGATATCTTTTTCATTTCCAGGGAAATCTTCATTTGGATCTATCATGGCACAGAAAATCATGTCCTATCACTAATCACCATCTTTATATCAATTTCAGAATTAAGGAGGCAGCGGTAAGGGAGGAAAAAAGCTTCAAACCATCTCTCCTTTTATTTTGTCCAAAATAACATTTGGTGCATCTACATTAACATTCTCACTTTATTATGAATTTTCTCAATACCAATAAGTTAAAAAGTTCAATAGCTTTTGCAGTGAAAAATAATACTATACCTTCCCATTATCATTTATTGTTTTCAGATTCTTCTTAATCATTACAATATATCAGAATTAATAGTAACTGGCTTTTGTCGCTTATATGAAATGAAAGCAATATTCACTTTTCTGAGATTTTTTTCATATACTGACTTTCAGATATTTTTAAATTTATACATCATTAGTGCACGAAACAACATCGGATATGAGAATACTTTTATTCTTGGAATTCATTTTATTTATGATTTTAATATTTATATATATGTAACAACAATACAAATAAAAATTCCTTTTTTATTGATTAAAAGCTTATATTTTTTACATACAAAAATTATTGAACTTAATTAAAATTATTCCAGATAAATGTGGTTATAATATTAATTATTCACAATTGAGCATTGAAGTCTGGTGGCGAAAATAACATAACAAGTGGTAGAGCTTCGTGCACATAAGGCACATGTCTCAGGTTCGATCTTGAGATGGGCAAGTCAGATTCATTCCGTCAATGAATCTATAAAACTGAGAGTTTCAAACATACTAGGAAACTAAACACTGGGGGTTCCGCGTCAGGCTAACCACGTAACCGAGATATATGCTTCGCACTCCACAGGACCCACGCAGACGAAGGGCAGCTGTAGGCTTTGGCCACCTACGGGTTATCTTGCCACTGAACATTGCTTATTAAAGATTATTTCTATCATTGAGTAATGTATATTTTAAAAAAAATTATTTTCTTTTTGGCCAATTACGACCAATGAGAAAATTTTAAATTTCAAGATTTGTTTTTCTGTAAACATTGCACAACAATAAATGTATTCTACTTTACATTCTTAATCTAAAAAATTTATAAATTAAACAATCCTTTTTTATCATTAAGAAAAAAAGTGAAAGATAAAAAGTAAGGATAGTTCTGAATTGCCCATCTTTTAAAATTCGATTCTAAGTCTTTTGTTTAGACTCTCTGTAGCTCTGGAATAGAAATATGTGATGAATGCTGCACTTCTATGTACTAATTCAGTTGATCATTTAAGCATTGGGAAACAAGGTTGAAACTAATAGCTTAGTGGCCAAATATCTGGCATTAGTATAAATCAGGGGTGGCCAAGACGTCGACCGCGAAGACATTTTAGGTAGTCCACACGACCATCCCGATAATGACCTCGGATATTTACAATTTAATTTATGACATAGAATCAATGAATTATTTAAAATAAAAATTTACCAGTCTACGCTTTAAAACCCAAAGCAAACTGCAAAGATTTAAGATTCAAAGATTTATGATTTAAGGTTTACGATTTAAAACCTAAAACGGACATGATGAGCGTGATTAAAACATTCAAAAAAACTATAGAAAGGTATGCATCTCAATTAAGAAACTTCAAAAACATGGAGGAATAGTGCATCCATAATCTAAACCGAGACTTCGAAGATTTCGCTTAATACTTTCTTGTTTTGTTTGAAGAATTCGAAAGAAGATTCGCTGACTTAATTAGGTTGAAAGAAATACTCAATTTTATGATATTTCCATTTAATGAAAATGTCAACATTGATGGAGTATCTAAAAAGAAATAGGACATTTAATAGGTATTACATCAATCACGGTCGAGGAAGAAATTATTAAATTAAGATGCGATATATTTCTCAAATCCAGAGCATATTTAGCGATACTGATTTTTGGAAATTAATTTCTGAGGAAACGTTTCCAAATATTTAAAAATTGATTTTGTATTTGAAATCATTCTTTGGATCGCGGTATCTTTGCGAGTCTGCTTTTTCAACCATGAACAAAAAACAAACATTGGTCGCATTTAACAGATGAACATTTAATTTCGTGTTTATGATTTTGCAATAAGCTCGTACCAGTTACAATATGAAAAACTTGTCGCAGATATACAGTCCAAATTTCAACTAAACGAAGTGAATAGGATGGTCAGTTTTTGGTAAATGAATACTTTGATTATTTTCGTCAGTAAATTCTTATTTTGTAAATATTAATATTTTTTTATTTTTTTTTAGAAAAATTACATAATTTACCGTATTTTCTTGTTTTTGAAAATAAATATGTATGTTAATTTAGCTCTGCCATTGGTAGACCGCCTTCGATTTTTTAAATGTGGAGTAGACCCCGGATTCCAAAAGTTTGGCCAATCATGGTATAAATAAAAGTAAGTGAAAATCTTACATAATTATGATGGCGAACTCAGGCATTTGCTTATTTTTGGTTAAAAAATAACCAAATACAGTGGGTAAAAAAAGTATTTGCACACCTACATTTTTATTTGCAATTCATAAAAAGAAGCATTAAGAAATAAAAAAATTGGTCTTGCTAAATCAGAATAAGTTTAATCATCCAAAACTAACAGAAAAATTACAATAATATAAATAACAATGTTTTTTTGTAACAAAATTACAATATCTCGTGTCAAAAAAGTATTTGCACACTTGCATGAATACAATAGAAATATAATATATAAGCAAATTTCAAATAACTAATACTTAGTATGCATTCCTTTAGCATCTATTACAGCTTGTAATCTTGATGGCATTGATTTAATTAAATTTTCTATAACAGTAGGGTCAGTATTTGACCACTCTTCAATAAGGGCTTGTTTAAGGGCAGATTTGCTTGAAATCTTCCTTTTTCTTATTTTTAAATCCAAAGAATCCCACAAATTTTCCAAAGGATTTAAGTCTGGTGATTGTGGTGGAGTGGCAAGTTGTCTGGGTACATGATAAAGCAACCACATACGCGTTATACCGGCAGTGTGCATGGGATCATTGTCTTGCTGAAAATAGTACGAATTACTGATACCCAATTTTATTGCACTTTGTGGCAAGTTACATCGCAACACATCAATATAGGTTCGAGCTGTCATATTCCCATCAATGAAACACAAATTACCAACTCCTTTGCTAGCCATGCACCCCCAAATCATAACAGAACCTCCTCCATGTTTAACTGTAGGTAACACATTTTTGGTATGAAAAGCAGTACAAGGTTTTCTCCAAACTAATTTCCTGCCATCTGATTTAAAGATATTGAACTTACTCTCGTCGGAGAAAATGACATTTTTCCAGAAATCAATTGGCTTATTGATATATTCTTTAGCGAAATCAAGTCTCTTCAGTCTATTTCGTTCCGTTATGAGAGGTTTTTTCCTTGGAGATCTCCCATAAATTTGTGCATCGTGCAGGACATTTCGAACACTTCGGGCACAGATTTGAACTCCAGATGTTGAAGCGACATCATTGGCTAATGTAATTGCACTAACAAATGGATTTTTCGATGCTTCTCTTATGATTTTTCGCTTCATTCGCAGTGAAACTTTCTTTGGGCGTCCAGAGCGCAAGTTATTTGATGTAGATCCTCTTTCTTTATGGCGTTTTATAACATACCGAACAGTAGAGAAGCAAACATTTACTTTTTTACCTATTTCTCGATAACTTAGGCCATTTTCACGTAGAGAAACAATTTTTTCTCGCAACGAAATCGGCAATTCAGATTTCTTAGGTGCCATTACAATTTGAAATCGACAATCAACTGATAAAGTTTCGCCAATACCTCCTTTTATAGTTGTCTTATGTATGTTATTTACTGCGGGATGACTGTCAAATAATTAGCATGAAAATGCAAATTTGTTAAAGTTGAGTTGTGTGTGCAAATACTTTTTTGACGTAAGATATTTTAATATTGCTGCAAAAAAGGATTTTTATTAATATTATTGAATTTTTTGTAATTCATTTAAATGAATAAGCTTATTTTATTTTTAAAATGCCAATTTTTGTATTTATTAATGCATTTTCTTATAAATTATGAACAAAAATGTAGGTGTGCAAATACTTTTTTTACTCACTGTATATGCTTACAAAATTCTTGAATATCTTCCATCTGGAATTCAAATCATTCCTTTTTTAGCATTAAATTAATTTATTTCAAAAGCATACGTTTCCCTGTAATTATTAAATCTAAACTTTCCTAAAAAGGAAGTATAGTTTAGTTTATCTACATTGATACCCCTGAGTTAATCAATGACGACTGTCATTGATTAACTCAGAAAATATCTAGGCCGAATTACTCTCGCTAATTGGCTTTTGTTCAAATATTCATTACCTCAAGTTTTATCATCCATAGCCCTAAGGCTATTCCTTAGATTTAAACTTAAAAGTACTTTTGGAAATAATCTTGTTTTACATACGCAGGTTTTCTAAAAATATTCAGTAAACAAAAATTAATTTTATTAACTTATACAATTATGAAATTTTTTATATTCGAAATTTTCATGTAATCGAGCTTACTAAGTGATCAATCCACATTCTTTTACATTTTAGTATTTTGCTCACACTGATTATATACACAGTAAATTGTTTAAAACAAATTTTCATAAATAAAAAAAAAAAAAAAAAAAAAAAAAAAAAAAAAAAATTGAATGGAGAAAATATACACAGCTGGATTTTTATAATCGCATATTTCAAATGCTACGTTTCATATGTTAAAATTTCTATTAAATAATTTAGTAAAAAGTACGAAATATCATTAAATGATTTATGATAATTTTTTCCCGGCAGGAAATTTTTTTATATATATATTTTATTGCACACCAAAATGACATGTTTCTACATAATCCTCTACACACCAATAGTGGTTGTATGATGAAACTACAAAAGAAAATACATGATTAAGTATTACGTTTTCTTAAATTTATAAAAATTCGATTTTGTTTAAATGTTATTCTTCAGCAACAAGCTAAAATTTTCTTACAAAAATTCATTAGAAACATAAAATTTTTAAATTCTTAACCATGGAGATTCTAAGCAAAAAATATCTATTAGATAAAAATTTATTCCGATAAATTTTTCATCATTTTCTTTTACAACAGATGGCGAACTGGTAATGTCAAATGAAGTGAAACCTTGCAGAAAACAAGTATTCCGAGGCAGGTGGAGTGCATTGCGCAATGCAATTGCCGAATTATTTACTGCCTCTACATAAGAAAATAATGACATAGGTACGATTTTCTTTACGTGACGATGAAGACAATTGCAATGTGGGATTGACATCTGCTTTCATCCATTGTGTTTTGTTTTTTCTCTCTTGTTTCATTATTGACTAACTCACTACACAAATTTATATGGTTGAATTTGACTGATTAAAATATTGAATCTTTCTGAAACATACCTAATATATTATGTTTCATTCATTTATGTTTAAAATACTCTCAATTTTTGTCTCCAGTAAAAGTAAATAAAGAATAAAATTCAAACCAAAAAATTTTCTAATTTGCATTAAAGGAACACTAATTATGAAGCAACAAAAATTTACTAAATTAATCATTAAAACATTTTATAATATCTATGCAACAATAAAATTTCTGAAACATCGCTGCTATGAAATATATGTAAAGTGCACATTTGATTTCTACCATGGAAGTTTTCTTCTACAGAAATGTATTGCAAAAAATTTTACACTGATTTTTCTATATGTATCGAACTTAGCTAGTATGCCCAGTTTCCGTCTGAATCGAAACCGATAAAGAAATCCGGATGTAGCCGGCAGAAAACATCCTGCACCAGTTGGTGTAATATTTAGAATTGAACAGTATCTGTCTCTAGGATGAATTGTGTTAAAATAGATTGGGGCAAGGAGACAAAAGCTGTAATCGCGTCGAAAATCAGTTGCGATTATGCAAATTAAAAAATCGATTAAATATTGATCTTTCTTAAGCATATAAATTCTAATTTATGGTATAGAATAGTTAGAAGGAAATAAGAAATAAATAAATTATATTTATCTTATTTCAAATATCATTTCTTCACTTGAAATAGAGAAAATCAAAAATATTGTAAAGAAATTCAAATTTTATAATCAATAATAGCAAATTTATCACACTCTATTTCATATTACTAAATGGATAATCACACAATGAAGTTTTTTATACCCAGTGTTTGATTTTTAAAAATAAAATTTTATAAATATTGATTCTTTTTTTGGTTCAAAACATTTTAAACATGAAAAATAATAATGAAACATTTTTTAGTTTTCTTTTGCAATACATGATATATTCATGAATTCCTATTTCTAGACAATTATAACAGTATGTTAAAATAATTTTACTACTTTAGCAATGGGAAAAGAAATTCAATAGATTAAAGCCAAAAATTTAATGATAATTTATTTGTAGGGCGTTTCCATCCTACAAAAATAAAAAATTTTAAAAAAGAGTTTACTAAAAATTACTTTGCAACAAAAATATAAAATAAATGCACTTTCATTTTAAGTGTGTAGAGGTAAGCCACTTTATATCTTCACAAGATACAATTTAATTATGGTTCAAAGGTTCCAGATAACATATCTCAACTGCGACTCAACTTTCAAACTGAATTTTTTTATATATTTCTAACAAATCAATAAGACTTATCACACTCCATTTGAAGTGAAAAAAATCATTATCATTTTAAGACAAATTAGAACACAAACATAACCAGATTAATTGTAAATATCAAAAAAAGGTTCTTTTATTCTCCTCAAAGTATTTTGTAATTTCATTAGAAACAGGATTACATGATAAGTTTCAAACACACGTGGCAATACTATATTAATCAGAAATCATTTATCTCTCATAATAAAAGGAACTGAAAATTCCATTCAATAAATGGATATTAATTTTATTTGTCCTTTATCTAAACTTACCTTACATATTTTATTAAATTAATTGAATAAATTTAATTATAAAAAGGAACCTTGTTTTCATTATTTTAAATTAACATTAAAAAAAGAAAAATGAGCTTGAAAAGGATATTAAAATTATAAATTTATACACTTGCAAAATTCCTATCTATTGAAGTACAAATTGTTCAAGAGATGACATAGAATTTAGAACCCTGAATTAAAAAATATCTATGCACAAATGTAAAATAAAAGTAATAGTAGCTTCCTGAGTATGCATACATCATCTGATGCGTTTGCTTATGCATAAACCAGAAAAACTTTTCAGCCTATTTGTTGTGCTAATAATAAATGTTTTCATACTCATTCATGTCCTTCCTTTTGTTGAGTTTGCATAATTGTTACTGTGACAGGAAAGTGTTTACTATATTTTGATATGTGATTTTCTATTATTTATGTGTACTCTACCCTATTATAAATTTGCAATTATTGCAGATACAACCTGTGTATAAGAATCCATATATATTATTTTGTCATGCATTTTAATAACTTTTAAGTATTTCATTAAGATTCTCAGGTTATATTTTTAATTCATTTTTACATTTACTGCATTACAAATATATAAATCGTTTCACATAAAATAATTTTATACTAATTTAAACATTAAGCAATATAATTTTAAAAATGGTTGAGATTCAAAAAATTAGTAGATATGATCTCTTTACCAACAACAATTTCAATTAAAAATAAATACAATTAAATGCAGAAGAATAAAATCTTCAAATTAATACATGGCCAAGTTATAAATGCTCATTAAATTCAGGTATAATTTGAAGACTTAATATTTAAATTATGGAATGCATATCATCCAAATATTCTTTATTGGCAATAAATCAATGTGTCGTTTCTTATCAACTTAAAATTTACTTTAAAAACTATTGCACTGTGTTAGAAATTTTTTTTTTTGATTCATTTTGTTAAAAAAATCTAACTTCAAACATTTAATATTTTTCTGAACAATGTATGAAGTGTTTTAAATAAATGCAGAATGATTAATATATGTATATATTTTTACCAACAACATATTTAAGTACATATTGTAATTTTTAATAGAATAGTTTTGGCTTATATGAAAAAAGTGCCCACATTTCTCTTTGGAATCACTATTCAATTAAAATAAGATATAATTTTTAGAATTCTTAAATTATATTCTTTACATATACTAACAATGAAATTCTCTAGAAACTTAGCACTATTTCCTAGCTTTTCTTAGAAATGAATGTGCTAAGTGGAAGAAATAACATCAAGTAATAAACTTAAAATATAATTACTTCTAAATTTTTGTGATTTTTAAGTCAAGAGATATTCATTCTGTAAGTTTAATTAAAAGTTTATTAATAAATTTCTAACTTAACTTACAGAATTCATTTAAAAACATAAGTGCTAGTTTCAATGCTTTTACTATTTTTGAGGAATTAAGAAAGCAGAATTTTATATAACTAAAATCTAGTACCTTAGTTATAATTTATTGATAGAAAAGATACATAAAATTTTTACAACTGCCCTGTACTGAATTAACACATCAGTTATAAATTAAGTTGACCCAGAGTATTTGATATGAGTTTTATTGACTAATTTTCCATTATGATCCTTTCATATTTGAAAAAATATTTTAGTGATTTAACTGGCCATTATGTATTAAAATAACAGATAAATCTATTTTATATGTTTCTATTGTGTTATATTAATTATAATACGGATTTAATAATCTAGGACATGAAAAGTCTCAAAAAATTAAACATTTACAAATTATCAAACATTTTTAAAAAGAAGGCCTACATGGAATTTTAAAATGCAAATATATTATAAGGGGTAAAAAAAATTTTTTTTAATAGTAGTATTTAAGAAAAATTATCTAGCTGGAAAGAGTAGACTGATTTTCCTTTGACATAATACAAGCTAAATACAGGCAATTTAATATTAGCATTTTCTTAGAAATTTTAAAACAATAAATAAGAGAAAAATCAAGCATTCAAAATAATGAAAATAATTTTATAGAAAAATAGTCTTTATTGGTAAATCAACAGATTCATTTTCATGAAAGCTTATAAGCACAGATATATTTGTCACTTACCAAAAGAAATTCTATTTGTCATACAATAGTAATGACTAATCAAAACATCATAAGATTGTTATCTTTTCCAAACTTATACAGTAAATTGTGAAATTTTAAAATCAATAGTTTTAGAACAAATTTATTATACATCAAAGATAGTATTCATTTAAAACAATTAGTACTAGCTTTAAAAGAATCAGAATTTTGTTATTTAATGCAAATTATGAAATAGTGTAGGAACAAGAAACTATCAAGCAAAAACAAATTAAAATGAAATTTACAAAAAGATGCTAATCTGAAGCATTATTAACATTGGAAATTACATAAATATTTAAACATAGAACATGAATTATTATATTAAACGACAAGAAAATGGAAACACTTGAAAGGAAAATAATTTTGGTAAATATGAATATACATAAAAATGGATATGTGGATTTCACATTTTCTTTTTCAAACAACATAAATGATTACAGTTATGCACTGATATAATATGTGCATTTTATATCCAAAGGATATGTAAAAAGACAATTTTGGAGTAATATGCATTTTAAAAATATAAAATTGAAAATTCTCATTTCTGTATCAAAGCATGAAATAAAAAATGTTTAAATTCATAATTACATATAACAAATATATTTGAATATTTTGAGAATCTAAAATAGAACTGAAATACAAATAAATTAATTTTACTTGCATCACCTAAAAGGTGAATTATTAAGTGACTATTAAGTAAAAATTATTTGCAAATGATATGCATTCTTAATGTAACACATGAAATAGAACACCTCAATATATATATATAATAAAACACATTAAAAATATACAAGTATATTTTTAAATATAATTAACAAGACAATACAATATGATTTTCATAGAATTAAAAATATTTACTAAAAGAATACCATAAATATTACTAGCATTTAAAAATAAAAATATTAAAGAAAAACTTTCTCAACAACTGTTGTATACAACTGAAATAAGCAAAATAAATGCAGAATGCACAAAATTGTCTTCCAAAACATATCCTATACAAGTGTAGAATAAAAAAGAATATAGATTGCCAAACCAATATAAGTTTGAAATTTTATAATTACAAAAGTCAAATTTTATTGTTTCTAACAATTTGTTACTCAAGAACACATTAAACAAATAGAGAAAAACTGTCATTGGAAGGGTAAATAAAGCTTACAACAGGCTTAATATACATTAGAAATATGAATATTTATATATGTTTAATAGAAATGTAGCATCAATTATTAAAAAGAAAAGAATTTTTATATTATTCTTAATACCAGCACATGACAAGATACATGTATGTTGAGAAATTTTTTTTACATAAAACTGTCTTGCACTTGAATCTAATTAATAATAAAAACTAAAGAAAAAATGTTGTCCAAGTAAAACTGTTTTTATTTTATCAATTTATCATTTCTATCAATATTGTTTAGTAGTGGTACAATAAAATGTACATATTGCAAACGTTACTATAGTGAAGATGGATAGAATCATTTTTTTAATCAGAAATTATATCACTTTAATAAGGTAGATTAGAGAGATGGGCTATAGTCCCAAGGACAGAAGCTGTTCTACGAAATATATTTTTGGCCCAGCCTTCTGATTTGTCTAGTATGTTTTTGTTGTTCACCTTTAGACTTAAAACACCCTCCTGAAAAGAAGTTAGTAGTTAGAATGATATTTTTTAAAAATAATATAAAAATGTTTAACACATATTAAGTTTAGATAAAATTTGATATTTTTTTCAAAATAGGAGATTTTATTTGATCAGCCATTCTATATGACAAAATTAATCAAAGCCAATAACAACACAAATTAAGCAATTAATGAGAAATATAACTTTATAAAAATAATTATATTCTTAAAAATATACATTTGAATTAATATTGATAAAAATATACCTAAGGTAATAGTTTTTCCTCACAGGTGTATTTTCAGTTACTTCTTATTTCAATTTGAAAAGATAGAATTTGCATTTTAATGTTCTTCTGCAGTATACTTTATACTATTTTCAAAAATTAATTTATAAATTTGCAACAATTAAGATTTATACAACCTTTGTATTTCTATTGATTTGATAGAATTAAAAAAATTCACATAATATATTTTCTTACACTTTTTAATATTCACAACTTATACATTACTGCTTTTATGAATTTTTATTGCCACCAAACACAACACGAAATCTGCACCCTAAGTTGCAATTTTTATGCAATAAATTTAAAATGAATAAGCACATGAGTAAAGTATACATATTTTAATTTTAGATGAATTTAAGTAAATTATATCTTTTTTCAAATTATAAGCATTCATAGAATTTAACAATTCATTCATACATTTGATAGTATATTTGGTGATTAATAGGAATTCCGGAATTTTCTCCTATCTTCCTGAAATAGTTCAAACAACTAATATAATGCAAATTCTATATAAGAGTATTTCTTATAGAGCATTAAATCGATGTAAACTTTTTCATGAAATTAAGAAAATTTAGAATTGAATAATATATATATTCAACTGAATAATGGTATAAGTAAATTGTAACATTTAATATATTTTTAATTGTTCATAATAAAGATTATTAATATAAAGTGCTTAAGTATGAGAAAATTAATAATAATAATATATTTAAAAAAAAAAAGTATGGAATGCCTTCCTATAAGTTATGTTACAAAGTAATAGTCACATAACAAGTAGCAATATTTCAACAAGTACTCAAAATTAAATTCTGACAGTTTAAAAAATTTAAATGACTGAATTCAAATGAAAAATAATGACAGATAAAAAAAAATTAGGAACAAATATATTTATCTCTTATTTCATTTTAATATTTACAAATCAATTATAGTATTGAATTCTAAATAATTAATATAAACATGAATTAAAAAACTTATTAGATTTTTCCTTAAAAATAAAAATATTTTTTCAACTCAACTGAATTTAGAGTAAGTTTCAATTTAAAGTAACTGATTTTAATATATTGAATAAATTAGACGTTAAAAAATAAATACTTCCCTTAAACTTAAAAAAATGTATGTTCAATAAATAAGATAATTTTTTTTTTTTTAAATTTTTGCAGTTATATTTTTAGAAGTTTTTTTAATATATACTAATAAAAACAATTATTCCTCTATAAATATAGTAGTCATCAAATTAAGTTTTAAAATAGAAGTATGCACGAGTGTGTATAATCATTACAGTCTATTTTTCTAATAAAAGTTTTTAGTTTTCTTTCTTTTACTAGTTTTAAAACATAACAGATTAATAGTACTTGTTACAATAGCATTTAATAGATGTTCTAGTGATACGTATGAATACCTAAATAGAATAGCAAATTTGATATTGGTTATTCAACATAAATTTTTCAATTTATTTTTTCACACTTAAGTAAACCTTTTACTTATAAATAACAGATAAGACGCCATGTTACAAACAGACTAAAAATATGTCATTAAACCTTAGCTTGTTAAGGATGAAAATAATAGAAATAAGGAATTTAGCTAGATTAATAATTTTTAGCTAAAATAACTGAAGAAATCTTAAATCCATTTTTTTGCCTTTAAATAAAAATTCTTAAAAATTTATCGATGCAAACACTACTTTCATTTTTCTTTATTTATTACTACACAATACTTTTTATTGTCTAAATATTTTGAAAGAAATAATTAGAAGTTAAGGTTATTTTATATTTAGGTTATTAATTTCCTTCTTTATAATTAGTTACTTTTAAGGAAATTAAAACTTAGTTAAAAAATATAAAATAATGTACAAGTTAATAAGTAATGATAAGGGAAATAATTAAAAAGATTACGATAAAGCAGCTATTTCATCAACAATTAGCTATCATTAAAGTGATAAACAAAATGGAGTTCAAAAACTTATATTTCAAATATTATACTAAAGAATGAATACCAAAATAACAACTAAAACATTATACAATACGTACCCATCCTCCATGATCATCAACCCATGGCTTTAAATTTTCTTTTACCAGACGACAAAAACATTCATACATAACATCAACAATATCATCTGATATATTCTTTGCAACAATCTGAATTGTCAGTTCCCATACAAATACAAACAAACCAATTATACGACTCCATGTTATACCTTCACAAAACAATTCATTTGAAACTCCATACAAAGTAGAACCTAAAGTGTCCACTGTAACATGAAGATCTGAACAAAGAGCTTGAATTTTTGCACCATTGAGGAACTTAAAGTCATCGACTATTCTTATTAATTCATACAATAAATTTTCTTCTCTCTTATTGACTGCTGTTATTGCTTCAAAATAATGTACATTTTTCAGCATGTGAGAATAAATATTTTGAGTTACAAAATCTGTCCTAATTACATGTTGATCTTTTAATTCCTTGAACTCTGGTTCGCATTCAGAACGGACAGAAATTACTTGATCAGAACGAGCAGATGACTTGAGAAAAGAATTCGGAGCCATTGAATTTTTTAAATACTTGATTTTTTTGTAAAAGCTGCTAATAAATTTTAATTAAACTAAAATACGCACTAATATTTGCACAAGCCTACAAAAGAATTCAAGGTATGTAAAGAAATGAAAAGCTTGCCGTTGCCAAAAACTACATTACCAGCGTCGACGAAAGTCAACTAACATTAACTGCCTGCGTGTGCGCGGACACTTATTCTCTTCATTCTCACACATTTTATCTCTAGAAAATAAAGATGGCGCAACGATCGAATGTTAAATGACGTAATCAACTACAATATCTTTATATCAGGAGCATCATTCAAAATTCAGATTAGAATATCTCCTTTTAAAACTGTAAACAATTCTTCAAAGAATTAAAATTTATTTGAATTCAAATTATTTATTGAAATTGATTATTTGGAATTATTTTAAACTACAAATTAATTTTTGAAGACAACTTAATTTTTATTTGCAAACTATAAAATATTTTGTCATTTTAAAAATGAAATGATAAATTTGGTCAATGTTAAATTTATGTAACATTAATTGAATTGTAAGATTTTAAAATCTGTCTATTTCTAATTAATATTACAAAAGAGTGTAAAAATACTTGTAGCATGTTAATCTTTTCCGGTTGACGTCTCTATTAACTAGAAAACAGGTGAATGATTAGTTACTAAGGTTTTGTGGCCCTATGTCCAAAAAAAGCAAGTTGAAAGAAATACTTTGATTATTAGTAAGTTTCACGAATATTTTAATCTTTTAGAGCAAAGATAATGTAGAAGAAAGGAAAAATGAAACAAATAATTGAAAGGTTTAAATAAATAATAGAAAAAAAAAATAAATAAAAAATCATGTATCAAATTGCAAGCAAAATTAACAGTATTTTTAACACATAAATATGCTTTAAATTCAATTATAATTATTGTATTATGTTATTTACAAATTATTTTAAACATTAAAATGTTCTAAGCATTATTCGTAATTGGTATACTTATATATATATGTAAAAGAGTTGGCATTGGTATTGACTTTGGAATAAGTTTGATTGCGATAAAAATGGTAGCAGCCGTGACTCTCAGGATCACTTTATTACCATGGAAGCTAACGAGCTTCCACCGTTTCATTAAGCAGAAGGATAATGAGTTAAAACAGGACTGGCAAAACAAGCTTGTAAAATCATTGTTCACATACTTTTCAATGAAATGACAATAACATTTTTTCGATTTTGTCATTTAATCGATTCAATTTTTTTTTCTTACATCACAAAAATGAGGACTTCTTGTGCGGCATATGAATACCCAAATTGCTGATTAAAAAATAAATTGCCCCAAGAAAAATTATTTTGATCAAGGGTTATAATTAATTTATAAAATTTGATGATTATAAATTAATTAAAGATTATGACTAGGTTTACTTGATTTTTTTCATGAGGTTTGAAATAATGAGTATTTTTAAATGAAATGTTGACATCTGTCACGTGTCAAATTAAAAATAAATATCTATGAAGGTTTAATGTACTCTTACAGTAGTTATTATCCAAATAAATTTGCATCATCCGAAGCAAAGCAGGAATTAAGAAAATATTTGTATATATGTAAGAAAAGATATGAATATAAGTATTCGATTTTTGATTAGAAAAAAAAATCAATGTTTCGAATTTTTCAACATTTGATGGTTAAATATAAGTTTTAATATACCTCATTTTAATTCAAAATTCCTCATTTTTCTGTGTATCATCTTTTTCTCTTTACTTATGCAATTCAAATGAATATTAGTTTTTTCAAATGAAGTTTATTTCTTGATTTATTAACCATTTAAAGCATCAACAAGAATTAAGAAAATGAGAAAACTTCCAGCATAATAAATATTTTTTTATTTATGAATATTAATTAGAATTAAGGAAATTAATTTATTTATTTAATTTCATTATGTCAAGACAGAAGCTTACTTTTCTTCCTAATATTCATATTTACTTGTGAAATGTTAAAACGATTGTAATTATAAGTAAAACTAAAATTATTAATTTATTTCTCAGTGTAAATAAACACTGAGGAAACTTAACAAAGATATTTTCAATTTTACTTAAGAATTTATAGCCTGACTTATTTCTGTTCACTGAAAGAAAATAACATAATAGGTAGAAGCAAGAAATTTTTATGTAACTATATAACCTACATACACACATTAATTGTTAGATAAAACAATAAATTTAAAACATTTCGCCCAGTCATATACTTTAACTTTCTTAATTAATTAATTAATTTAATTGCATATAAAAGATGCTCAAATTTTACTTATATAGTTAGTCCATTATGTTAGGCTGTTTTGGAGCTCCATGCTAAAATTGCGTATAGCTCAAATTGAGAAATATCTGGTTATAGACTTACTTTAAATATAGTGCGTTTTTTGTACTACTTGTTTACAAAATAGACTCGTTACATTTTACTTCATTTTTTACAATAGTTTAGGTTATAACCAGCTGTTTTGGAGTTTTAAGCTAAATATGTTTTTTAGCTCACACTAAAGGGAGGAAAAAACTGCTGCTTAGTTGGTATAAAGAAGACGGATTGATCTTTGCTATTGATTGTTCATGATTTGTCCGAGACAAAATCGCTGGAACAATAATAACATCATAACTGATGCCACTCATAACAAAAAGTAAACTAAAATGAAGATACAGAATTAATAAATAATCTAAAAAAATAAAATAAATAACTAAACCAACTTACAATCATAGTAGCAGATATTTCATACAAAAACGTCTAGACTACAATGCTTAATAATTGCAGTAATCAGAAATGTATTTTTCCACAAACAAAATTAAATAATCATCAATTTTACAAATTATTCTTATAATGGATTACTATACATATTATATGTTTCCGCATGTTAATATATAGTGCATTAACTTAAACTTTTACCTACCTCCCATTTCAGCTTTACATTACAACTTATCTTGAGATTTTCAAAATAAATAAAATACTTTTTCGTTTTTAATTTTAGTTATTGCATTTCCTTTTAAAACTATATATATATATATATGTACGCTATATTAACATTAAAATGTTTATCTGATTTGTCTTCCCTTCAATAAACTCAATGCTTACATCCCTTTTGCCTGACGCACTCGTTAATAACGGGATTCTGTCTCCGAAAAGACTTCTCAAAATTCACTCCTGATACAGCACATTTTAGGGATTAACTTTAATCATGATTAGGTTTAGGGAATTTTTAAACATGGAATACAACAGTAAATATTCATATAAATGTGCACTATCTGAATAAAAGCAATAATTAGGAAATATCCTCACTATATTAAAATTAATATATATATATATATAATCCTCTTTTATTCAATTACTCTCTATTTTTGATTGCACTCTGTGTATTCTGTTTTTGATTAAAATAAAGAAATATCAATGTTCCTAATCTTTTAAGTATTTTTTATAACTTATTCTGTTTCAAAATTTCAAGCTTTGTAATCTTTTTTTTTATGCATCAACTTTCATTTCTCCTTTTTACCAAAATAATTTATGAAACCAAAATGAATATGAAATTTTTTTGAAATACGTTTTAACCATATATTTTTCAATTTATTTCCATTTTACATTTAAGGCTTCACCAAGAACTAAGACATTCAGAAGTTACCAAATTAACATTTTCTTATTAATATAGATATTTCAATTTGAATTATGGAATTTAATTCTCTAATCTTAATTAATTTCTTTTATTCCTTGTCATCAATATAGAAGCTAACTTTTAACGCAATAAAGTTAATACTTTCTTATATACTGTTAAAAAAACTAACTAAGTCAAAATTATTCACTTATTCCACAATGTAAATATGCACAGAAGAAACTTGAAAAACAAAGATATATATACATTTACTTATTAATTTGTAGCTTGAAATGTTTCCCTCTCTCTCTCTTTTTTTTTGAAAGAATAAAATCATTATGCATTGTATATAATGCTAGATCAGTGTAACAACAGCATTGTATATAATGCCAGATCAGTGTGCAACATGCACGGGAACGAGAGTCCAACTGGTTCTTTTCTGCTTGTCCTAAACTACAATCAAGTAAAAAGTTCGAATCGGCGAACAGATGTTGCCAACTGTGTATAGTAATGGTAGCTCTCCAAGAGCAAGAGCTGTAGCTGTTGAGAAAGAATCATGGTCTATAAACATGAAGCAGTTGTTCGACTAAGTATTTGCGTTGCAACAAATCATCACTTTATGGCCTAAGAACTTGCTCAGATTTGAAGATCATCCTGTCTATGAAATTCCTCGCCGTTCATTTGCAATTGTTCAATCCAGCGGAAGTGCCCAAGAATTCGTCGAAAGTATGTGTAAAACAAAATTCCAAAATATGAAATACCTTTGCATGAAAAATGTATTAAAATATAATTCATAAAGTTATTGAAATCCACCATATTATAACAAATGAGTCATTAATTTCTCATTCTAATGTGAAATTGTTTCCTTAATTATATAAATAAAGGCATAAATTTGAATAACTTTCGTTTATTTTTACTTATTTAAAGTAAATAATTTTATTGGCACTCTCATTACTTTTTTCAGAACAATATTTATATTTTGAGAAACGCACGTCATTATATCTTATCAGGACCTGTTTTCATACTTCGGTTATATATATATATATATATATATATATATATATATATATATATATATATACGACATTTGGGCCATGGTCCCCTAACTATCATACCATTCACAGAAAGTGAACGAAATTTTATCATAAGATATTTTGAGGAACGCGCTCAAGAATGATATGGAAAACAACAATGCCACTCTAACAGTTAAGTTTACAGTGAGAATATTTCGAAAATATCAAATGGCAACACAAAGCTTTTTTTTATATATTTGAATGTGATCTCTTTTGTGAGAAACCCTAAATAGCGTTCAAACGATAACTGTAACATGAAAATCATCGACTATAGATAAGCTAAGTGAGGACAACCAATAAAGACAGAAAAGCCTCTTAAAAGAAAGCCTTTTACTGTGTTTTATAAATGTTCCACATGACATCCTTCACACACCATGAGACTTAGCATGCGGTAGATGGTGGACAACACCGCAGCACGTACCATGATATTGCAATCTTTCGAATCCCGTTCTAAAGTCATCAAATGCAGTTTGCGGGCGAAACTGATATGCTTTGGATTTCAGATGTTCCCACATACAGAAATCTTTTGGTGTCAGATCAAGAGACCTTTGTGGTCATGGAAACGGGAAGTGATGGAAGATATATTTTTCACCAAACTGTTGATATAAGACACATTTGACTGAAGACCCTATATATGGAGGAGCGCCATCTTGCATTCACACAACTTCAGATAGTAGAGTATTTTGCCAGTTGCAATGCGGGAAGCGCGTAACGAGTTAATATGCCCAAATAGAGAAACCTTACTGTACACGTTCGGAAATCACCGGTAATAACCTCTTCAAAAAAAGTAATGGCCTAGGTTGAACGTACTTGTTATACCACACAGTCACTTTTTTCTCGTGCAATGGATGTGCAAGCACATCATATGGATTATTCTCTGCCACAATATCAGTGCACACAATTTTTTGAATTCGTGTTACCATTTAACGAGAAATGCAGCTCATCTGTCCACAGAATTCGTAAAGACCAACTGCTATGTTCATCGTACTGGATAAAGAATTGATTTGCAAAATCCAATCGTAATTGATAGTCTCCCGCTTCCCACATCTGGAGACACTGGAATCGATACGGAAACATTTTCAGAACAGATTTCAGAATTTTGGGTACAGTTGAATTCGGCAGATATAGTACACGTGAAGCACTACATGCACTTACGGGACGAACTGTGCTTGTTGTCTGTTGAATACCTGCAACAGCTTCCACAGGAACTGAAGGTAGCTTAGACCAACGTCGATTGCACGACTAGATGAGGTCGTGCAACCAGTTTCTTCAAATTTATGAATCGATTCCCATACACCTTTGACAGTGCACATGCCTAGCCGTAATCCATGATTTCTACAGTAAACACGGAATGACAGAAAGCAACATACGCGGCTCACGTTTCCGTGTTTCCTTTTCTTTCACCTAGCATGACTGAGTCTTACGTAAATCCAAAAACTTGTGTTTCTTGGTTTCTTCTTCTCATTTTGTAGAGGACTAATGAGTCTGGGATCTCAGCCGAAGAAGCGGTGTTGCGTGGGATGAAAATGAAACGAACATTAATGTTCTGTTCATGGCAAAGTCCTTTTTACTTTTTCCTTGCCCCATTTTCGTACCATTCCAACACTATTTTAATCTATCATAAAACGAAACGCATAATGTTTTTCAGTACGGGGATAGCATTCTAATACAAAAAATTGGGTGTTGACATTTGAAATTTTCTCACTCTGACCCTAACTGTTTGAGTGACACTCTTGTTTTCCATATCATTCTTGAAAGCATACTTCAAAATATCTTCTGCCAAAATTTCATCAAATGGTATGATATTTAGGGGCCCAAATGTCGGGATAATTTTTTTTTATAATCACCCTGTATATATTTGGCACACATGCTCACCCCCATATTAAATACACATACGAATAATTATTCGTATGTGTATTTTTGAACCTTTTAAAGATAAAGAACGTTGCCAAACCAATTTCTTTCTAAATAAATAATTTCAATTCGATTCGTAGTGAACGAATAAATAAAGAAAATAAAGTGTTCGGATATTTCCGAAAAAAATTCACTTGAATTACATTCATAAGAACTCCTATGAAATTGCGCAGTTGAAACAAATTGTTCTAATAAATCCAAATGTCAAAAGAGCGGTAAAATTTGATCAAAAAATTTACTAAAAAATAATATGACAAAAAGTTTTAATTTGACTGTTGAAGTGTTTTATTTTTAATTATATTTAAAAGAATATATAATGACTTATCAAAGATTACTGAAGTAATATCAAAAGCTTACTGAAATATGAAGATTCTAAAGTTTGCAAAATAAACTATTATCGTTTGAAATTGATTGATAGAAGAATTAAATACCTAAGACCTAATGATGATATATATGAAGGTAATCTTAAAAATCACACTAAAAAAAATGAATTTTTGATTCATATAAATTTAAATTTATGATGACTGCAATTCAATATTAGTTTTTGTAGTTCTTTAGAATATTTTTTGTATAATTTATTGGGATAATTTGACTCTCATCATTTCCTATTCATAAATCAATCGTTGTAGTAATAAAAAATCAAGCTTTTAAAATTATTTATTCAATTATTGAAGAAACTAATTCTCTTTCTATATGTGGGAATTTTCTTATTTCATCTATGTAAAGTAAATGTAAATCTCAGCAATGTAAATATTTCATCAAAAGTTTGGTGAAAAAATGTATATTTTAAAATTTTTCAATTTGAATAAGACAATAAGATTCTAAGACAATTATTGTTTTGCTTGCGTTGTTGATTCTCAAGAGTTATGCTGATGAGAGTTTCGGTTCCTGATAAGGTCGGTTCCACATTTCTGGTGATTCAAGGAAAAAACACCAGAAAAAGATCAACACCCTGATTTTCCAGTTCTGGGTTGGATTTGGTATTGAAAATCGCACCCTACAACAATGTTATGAAGTCACATAAGGGAAGAATTGTCCCTTTCGGACTGCTTCTCCAGGATAGTAGTATGTAAAGGATAAACGTAAAAGGTATTTGAATATGGCAACAAGGAATGTAAGAGCAATGAAGATAACTGAAAGTTCGAGAGAAATCCTAGATGAGATGTTATTTTATAAACTAGATTTAATTGCATTCTAGGAAATTCGATGGAAATGACGAGGTCTTGATACATGGTGGAGAAAAGAAAATGTTTCATAATTTGGAATAAGTTTTATGATTTGAAAAAAAAAAAAAAAAAAAAAAAAATGAGGAAGCGTTTCTATATATTAAAGTCACCTATAATTATAGAAGAAAACGTTTCTA
>JAPDSC010057327.1:0-19656 GCA_026290005.1 Latrodectus geometricus
TTTTTAATCTCTAAGGAACAATATGCTAAAATTAGACATTTTCAAATCATAAAATCAATCACAGTATTAAAGCGTTTTAATTTCTATAATAATTTTTTATTGTTTCTTGTAATATATGCAGGGAAGCTAGTGTTGTTTTGCAGCTTTTGTTTTGAACCAATGCAATTTTAATCATAAAAAATGTTGTTGAGTTGTCAGAAAGATCTTATGAGGTACTAGATGAGAAGATTTAAAACACTACTAGTTTTAGTTAAAATCACTTGTCCAATATCAAAACTTCAGCAAGATAAGTAGGAAAGTTGTTGGATTTAAATTATTCCAGAATAGCAGATATTTAATACCAAACGACAACTAAGCACAGAAACATAAAAAATTAAATACTATTTTTATTGTTTAGTGAGGGAGTTGTAACAAAATTTCTTCATGAAATATGCAGAAAGAGTAATTAATCTCATCAAGCACTTTTACCTACTTTAGAATATTTATCATCAATGAGCAGTTAATTTTCCTTCACTGAAGTGTATGCTTAGAGTTTGGAGTGATCTCTTGCTCCATACTTCTCGTGTTTCCGTGTCTAAATTTCATCGGAATAATATCATACACTCTTTCTTGTAGTACATCCATAGAGGGAAGTCCAATTTAGTGCTGTCTGAAGAAAACGCGTCCACTTTACTCATATAGCAGCTGCTCACCGGGCTGGAATCTCCATAATCGAAGCAAGAAACAAGTTCTTTATCACCAAACTACATGCATAATAACTGAACGAGATAGCACACGCATTTAGAAATCAAGGTTATTTGTGTGAGGCTTTTTACCCTTCACAACAAATTACATCCCTCTATTGATTAAAAGTGGTCTATATTTATGAAACAAAGGGAAAAACATGCAGAACATAGAAGCACCTACCTTGACAAATGTGCATGAAAAAAGATATGCAATGTATATCTACCTTTATTCAATGGCTGAAAATTAAATTATAGAAATACACTCTGAAAAATTTATTTCTGAAAGCAAGCAGTAGTTGAACAACGTGACAACAATAATCAGAGGCGAAATTCACAATAGATGATGAATTCTTCAGTAATTCTGTGAGATACTTTAATGTGCTTGCAAAGTTGTATGTGTGATGTTGTGCAGTCATATCATATATTATTTTACAAATATTTAAGTACTCTACCTTAACTTTAATTATATAGGATAGTCATTATAGCATATTTTATAACAACACAATTCCATCAGAATACCATATAATTTAAGGGAAAACCACGCATTGAAAATTTAGGAGATAAAATGATAACAGTGACTGTAATGTCTCTTCTATCTATAGTAGACACCAGAAATTAGGAAGAAATACTTCATCTACCCTAATAATGTGATCGAAAAGCTATGATTAAGCTTTTAGCATATTTAAAACAATCTTATACCAGATGAGTATCCTAGTTGAACATCAGCTTTTAAAACATTCATCAATTATACGTCCCATTCAATACTCATGTTTTATGCGGTTGAAGACTGATTAAAACTTATATTGCAAGCACTTTTGGTTACAAAGTTGATCTAACATTCACTGTGTATGCGTGTGTGAAAGAGAGAGAGAGAGATCTGTAAGATCGTGTCAGACTGTTCAAAGAACCATTTTTTTGGAACTGTTTCACAGCAAGAATAAATGTTTTATTTGAAACGTGATCCAATATAGAAAGGTCATGATAAGTCATGTTGTCAAGTTACAAATTTATCCTCAATAGTTTTTTTTTTTTTTTTTTTTTTAATTTGTACTCAATTAGCTTAGATTTTAAATATATATCTAATTACTAATTGTAAGCTCTAAGTGACACAGAACTATGCAGTTTGAGCTTTTAAATTTATGCAATCACCATGTATTGAAACCAAGCCCTGTTGCATGCTAGATGCATTCATTATAAGTTCTACATTTTCACCTGAAGACCTCTTTGTACCTAGTTCAAGAAGAGCTCAACCAATTTAGCAGCAAATTATGAATCGTATTTAAGAGTTTTACAAAACAAGAAAATATTTCTTTCTTATGCACAATGTAACAGAGTTGGAATTTATTCGCAAGCTAACCCACATTACACGCGTTGTTTTTTCCGATCTGAGAGAAAATGTTATTTGGTTTTAAATTTCCACTATTTATAATATTGCAAATGACTTTATTTCCTTAATTCTTTTAAATTTTGTGGGAAGATTACTAATTTCCAAACTTTACATCAAGCTTTTCTTCAAGTCTTCATGCTAAGCACCATTTCCCAATAATCCAATGTAATTTTTATTTCTATAATTCTCTAAATTCTATAATTAAAGAGTGGAAGAGACAGGACATTGTTGGGAATTTTAATTAAATGTTTTCATGCATGTTTTGCATCTTTTTTCATTAAAATAAACTTTTGTACGAAAACTTTTTTTTTTTGTGTATCTTTTGTCATTTTTTTTAACAACAACTTATCCCCTTTTCGTTGTTTCGCGTATTCGAAACTTCGATTTTAATTCACACTTTCTCTCCATAATCATTGTAAAACAGACATTGTGACATCTTCATTTTATTAGTTTTGCTTATGAAAATGGTTTAATCGGAAACTATGATTTTTTAGAAAAGTACATTGCAAAACAATTATCTGTAGTCAATATTACCTGAAATGTTATGTTCACTCAAGAATTTGAGTCCCAAAAGAAGATAAGAGGGATAACACCATAACGCTTACGTGATCATTATTATTGTTCCAATGATCTAAATACAAAATAATAAGTTGTGAGTTTATGAGCCAAACTGTTCTGATCTCTAATTGCAAGATACTGACTACAGTTTTAAGCGTTTTCTAACAGTAATACTAAATAACAAAATAATATAGATATCCTTAAAATATTAAGTAAAATGATGATCACCATAATTCCAAGCCGCCATGAGAAGGTAATTTTTGATGTGCAAATGAATAATTTTTGATATATCATTTGGGTAAAACAAAAGCCTTTTTTTTGTTTCACCTAAATGACCTACTTACTATTTCTTGGAAAAGTCTAAATTTACTATTTCTTGAAAAAATCTTAATTTGACTTTCACATTGAAAATTTATTACGTAGATAAATTAAAATTTTATTTTGCAAGGTAAAATTATAACACATATCTTTTCAATAATTGAACTAAATTTTTCGGAAAACGTTTCTTACATACCTTTTTAAATTCCCCAAAATCTACTTTTGTATATGTATGCATTAAGTATTTATTTATTTCGTGTAACCCAATTTCAAGAAAGTCATTAATGTTAATTTATAACAAATAATTTGATTATAAAAATACTTTAATGTATTTTGTTTAGCTCACTCCGCTACTGTGCTTTAAATTTTGTAGTGAATTCTTAAATTTTGTAATGAGTGATGAATATTTAGCAATTTTTAAAAAGTGTTAGCATGTTTTAAAAGCATTTACTTGTTACAAATTTTGTAATGAGTGATGAATATTTAGCAATTTTTAAAAAGTGTTAGCATGTTTTAAAAGCATTTACTTGTTACAAATGTATTTATAAATTTCAAGAAATAAATATTTTTATAACATGTTCAATTTTTTGGCAGTTTATTTATTAAATTTATATAACATCTTTTTCTTTATAAGATACGTATTCTTTCGGCCACAAAATTAATTGTTTTAATGATCATAAAAACTGCACCAATGAATTTTTATTATGATAATGTAAATGTTATACCTTAATTTTTAATATTTTTTTAAAGGTTTTTTCTATGAGTTTGTCATTTATTTATTGTTGTTTCTTTTTAATTAAATTTACTACTTTATATTAAATGTATAAAAATATGAAAATTTTCTTCTTCCGGAAGTATAACTGTTGTCCCTTGAAAAAGAGTATCTCAAAATTCAGCTATTGTACTATGGATTTCTTATATTTTTCGTAAACTCAATTCTGTTCTAGATTTTAGAAAATATTTGATATAAATAAATGTGTGATATCAGGATTAATTGATGTATTCAAACTTATTACAAACCTAAAATTAAAATTTAATAAACTTACAATCAAACATAAAAAAATTACAAAATTCAATAAATTTTCAGATTTTTTCATGAAACAAAAATTTAAAAATGTGCAATTCATAAATTAAGAAATATCAATTATAATATAGATATTTTTCTAAAAATTTAATTAAAAATATAGATGAAAAACACAAAAATGAGTAACATATAAATTTTTCAATAGATTTATGTGTAAAAATTTAAATGTGTATAAATATCTTTCTAAGGATTTCACTCAAAATTTTTCTGATATTTCTAAATCATGTATAATTGCTATAGATGAAATTCTTGTCATCGGTTTAAGACTGACTCATATCAATCAGTAGTACAAAATCCTTATAATGATTAAATAACTGACTGTTAGTATCATTTTAAATTAATGATTAACTTTTAATTTATTTCTTTTACCATCTTTATAATAAGCTTTACTTTATATGGTAAATATCAAAAATCTCTCTTCAGAATGGAAAAAAAAAATACTATCAACTTTATTTAAGAACATAATTTTTATTTGGCAATGCTGGTGATTTTTTTAGAAAAAAATACTTGGCTGTTTTTTAAAAAAAGATTATTATTTAAAATGTAATTCCGTTCACAACGTAAAGAAATATTTAATTCAGTTCAAACCATAAAGAAATATTTAAAGTTTAACACATGTTTTTATTTATTAATGGACATTTTTTAAAGTCAATTAATTGTAAAACGATTTATTCAAAAAGTACTCATTTTATTAGATTAATTCTTTCTTTTTGAAATAAATGTAATAAGATTTTCAACAGTTAATTATTAAAATTCATAGATTTCTTCAATAATGTGTTTATTCTAATCAATTTCATACTTGAGATGCAGTAGAAAAAATAAAAAATCACGTTTTCCCATACAGTGGAATAAGTGTATTCTAATTTTATGTAAACAAGAAAGATAAATAGAATGATTAAACCAATCAGTATTTCGATTTTAAATATCAGGGAAGAAAGTAAATATCAGCGTGAAGACTTCCTTATTCTTCCTCGTAATCTGTTAAAACAGATCATTGGGTTTGGTTTCAGGAGAACTGATTGGATTAAGTTTCACAAGAGCAACGAGAATCATTTCACTTCATTCTATTAAAAAAAAAAAAATAGAATGTTTATCTACAAAACAGAAATTTGTCATGTTATGATGACATTTGAGAAAAACAAAGAAATAAAGTTCTTTCAAGGAAGTAAAAATAGCTGAGAAATGAACAATTACACTTTTTTTTTCAACTTGTTGATAATTTAGAAAAAAAGGAGAAGGTTGAGTTTAAAATAGCATTCATATTTTCCGTCATATAACTTGGAACGGTGAGATAATTCTCCAGATTTACAAATTAGTCTCTCGAAAGCAGTGATAAGTGATTCATGTACCATAAACATATCTGTTTTTACCAGAAATATTTCACTTGGTTCTAACCAAAATGGTTTCTATAAAAGAGGCATCTTTTATCGTAAGTCTTGGTCTTTAATGTGAGAGGATCTCCGAACACTAACACACATAAATAGTGAAGAAAATATCTAAAAATAAATTAAGGTTGTCTAAGATCAATAGGATTGAGCTGAGATAACACAAAAAGGGCAATTTGAAATAAAATGAATTTAGGTTGCAATTACGTCATACTAGGCTTGCATGAAATTAGCTGAAGAGAAAGTAGATCAATGCGGAATCGAAACTAAGTATTTTTAACAAAATACTTTCAAAATTCTAATTCATAGGCTTTGCATCTACCAGTTGCTGGAGTTATTTTGATGTAATAATAATGTTTTCAAAAATAAGATTGAATAAAGAAAAATCAAACGATCTCAGAGACAAATACAAAAGCATAACTTTATTACAGCATTTCTACTCTTATACTATTACACTACAAAAAAACAGAAAAACAAGAAGTTAAGATACAAGGTAAAAGACATCTCAAGATAAATAAGTGATCAATTAAGTAATCATGATGGAATAGTACACCCTTGTGAAGGTGTCTGTTATTTTATCACTTTGAGCAAGATCTGAAAAAACATGAAACAGAATGTAGAAAAAATAAGGTTGTCAAAATAGCATTGCCTAAACAAGGTGATTCTTTAAAGTTGAAAAATTATCATAAATCATTACGAGTACCTTTCGTGATAAATGCAGATTTTGAGTCTCGAAATAGTCAAAATTGTTAACAACCCGATATGATAAAGAGCGTTATGTCATCCATTATAGGGTTCTAAAACAATATTTACAGCTGGGAATAAAGTTGAAAAAGATGCATAGAGTACTGGAGTTAAACCAGTCTACTTAATTTAAAAAAATATTGTTAGAAACTCATGAGCAACTCGGTGTTTGGAGAGACGATGGAGAATATTAGGAAACGCCTTGTTACCAGACGTCTGTGCGATCCCAAGAGAGCTGAAAAACTTATAGCAAAACCAAATTTTAAAGGAAAAACTATATTTGATAAAAATTTGGTCACTATGCACATGAACAAATCTAATGTATTCTTTAATAAACTCATATATGTTGGGACGAGTATATTGAATCTATCATTTAATGAATGACTTTCATTATAATGTGATGAAGCCCAGGTGCGGGGATGATGTTGAGCTGTTATACATGGACACAGATAGTTTCCTTCACGATATAAAACTGATGACTTTTATGAAGATATGAAAGGAATGATTGACTACTTTGATACGTCGGATTATCCAGAAAATAATAAATATGGAATAGCACGGGCAAATGAAAAAGTGTTGGGGGAAGAGGAAGGATGAAAATACTGGAAAAATTATGGAAGGATTCATCGGGTGAAGATAAAAAATGTAAGTTTGTAAAGCTAAAGTTGACATAGTGAAAAAGTCGAAAGGAGTAAAGAAGTGTGTTGTGAAGAACAGGATAACCTTTGAAGACTATAAGAATTGCCTATTCAAGCAAGAAGTACAGCACAGAAACATGAATCACATATAAAATACAAAACATGAGATTCATTCCATACGTGTTGCCCTCTCCGGGAAAGATGACAAGCGTCATATATTACGAAATGGTATTAACACTTTAGTTCTCGGCCACTACACAATAACAAATGAGGAATAAAGCGAAATATTTCCAGCCGAAGAATGTAACATGAAGAGAAAAATAGAAATATATTTTTTAATAGTTCGCAAATTATTAAAATAGAATTTTTGTAAGATAACATTAAAGTTTTCTACTTTATATTTATAAAATAAATATTTCCTTCAGCTCTCATGAAGACTCTCAATTATTTTTTGAAACATTTCTTCAAAATTTCCTAAGCGTTCGATAAATTCATTCTTTCATTTGGGGTTATTGATGAAAGCATCATTGATTGAAGCTTCTGAAATTCTGCTCGAAAACTACAAATTAATGAGATGCGAATGCATACTTTAATAAAATATTCAGGAGTTTTCTTTTCATTTATTTCCATTTCTTTGTTTAAATTTTTTATCTTTAAATATTTACAATATCATTCTGGTATATTTATATCATCTGTGAAAAAAAAAAAAAAAATTCAAAATATTTTAACTTTGTTTAAAAAAAAAAAATTCTGATAGGGCATTTTCACACCATTGTTCTTGAGAGGGGGTAGAAAAAATTATGGAAGGGAAGGTTTAAGGAAATTTGGATTATTTTAATGGGGGTGTGTTTTTTGCCATTACTGTATAAAGATAGTATAGGTAAACAGATCCATTAATTTTCTAAAAATGAGTTAGATTTTTATGAGGATTTATAACCATTATTTTACGAAATGGGTATGGCTGAAAAAGAGCTACTACTTTTTAAAAATGGATGCAATTTTAATAAGGAGTTTAAAACCATTGTTTTAGAAAATTAGTATGGTGAAATCGAACCATCACTTTTTAGAGGTGGTGGCAATTTTAATGGGGGTTTGGTAACAATTATTTTAGAAAGTTCTATGGGTAAAATAGAGCCATTACTTTCTAAAAGTGGATCCGAATTTATAGGGGGTTTGTGACTATTATTTTGTTTCTAAAAGTCACTGCGCTAGCTCTGTATGCACACTACTTCTGAGGCATGTCAAGATCACAGGATTTCTGTTGAATTTGCTACAGGAACTTCTTTTCATCGACTTAAGAGTCTTAAGACTAAATACACATACAGTTTTTATAGTCAATTGATCATAAAATAATTTATTCAAAAATATTGATTTTACTTGATTAATTCTGCCTTTTGGAAATAAATTTAGTAAGAGTTTCAACTGCTAATTATGAAAATTTATCGATTTCTATAATAATGTGTTTATTTTAATCATTTTCATATCTTGAAATACAGTAGTAAAAATAAATTATAACGCTTACACATTCAGCAGAATGGCTGTATTCTAATTTTCTCTAAGCTAAATTAAGAAAAATTCTAAAAAGTAACATATCTTAATGAGATAAATAGAAAGACTCAGCTAATTAATTTTTGATTTGGATATCAGGGTAGGAAGTAGAAATCAGCGTAGAGGCTATCCTTATACTTCCACATAATCAGTTAAAACAGTTCATTGGTTCTGATGTCAAGAAAATTTCAAGTATCATGGTCCAGGAAAACTGATTGGATTTAGTTTCCTAAGAGCTAAGTGAATTATAGTTCTTTCTAAAAAAAGTGTCAGAAAATGTTTCTTCAAAGCAGGTATTTGTCATGTTATGATGAAATTTGAGAAAAACAAACGACGAAAACTGTTTCAAGAAAGTAAAAAAGAAGAGGAATGAATGTAACTAGTTTTTAATTTTCTTAATGATTTATTCTAAAGGAGGAGGTGGAGTTAAAGGTAGGCACTCCTTATTTTCTGTCATATAACTTGTTATAATGGTATACAAATTTTCGAGATTGTTCATGAAAAAGCATGATTCATATAGCATTAACTTATTTATTTTTACTGAAAATATTTCAATGCATTCTAATGAAAATGATTTCTATTATAAAGAATTTTTTTTATCGCGACATTAGTAAAAAGAATAAAATAAAAACCATTCAATTAGGATAGAAAATTGAGTGCTATGCTTTTATCCAATTCAAGACTTCCCTCAAAAAGGAAAAGGTAGATTTTTACATAGGCGTATTTTTACGTAGACCCCACCCATTACTTTAAACTCCACCTTTTTACGGTTAAAGATGTAGATTAAACTCCCGAAGGATAATCAGTTCTTAGCAGTTGTCATGAAAAAAACTTAAGTATTGATAATTTAGTGACGTAAGCAAATGGTCTTAATTTTTAACTAAGTTTCATCAATAAAAGTTCTTCTTTTCATAAATTTCCGTAATTACATAAATATATGAGGGGATGATGTGTCGGCATGTGCTATAATACCTCTCACAGATTGCTAATTATTTTTTATATTTTGTTATTGATATAACATGTTATGTTGAATATTCGCGGTTGATTGAGTTTTGAAGAACACAGGATAACAATGTTCAAGTAAATAGCTAACTAATTTCGCGCAATCACTTCTAAACCATTCTATATCCAATTTTTCACACGCAAAGAATTAAAAATATGCTGTATCTGATTCATGATCGCTCAGTCGTACTGAGCGATCATTAATCAGCTACAAACGTATTACATCAGACTCTAGACATGTATACCACATTTAGACGTGATGAGATATACACGTTTAGACGTCTACGTTAGACTTTAGATGCGTACACCTCATCACTTCTTAAGGTATGTATAGGTAGTGCCATCTAGTGAGGGCTTGAGGTATGATTGCCACTTTGCCACTGGACTCGGATTTTAATGTGAAATGAATGTGAGAGAATTTGCGAATATTGAAGCACATAAAATAATGAAGAAAATATGTAAAAATAAATAATGGTTGTTAAAGATCATAAGTATTTTGACAAACCATCAGGGAAATCATATTACATTTAACGCATAAATCATGATATTTTCTGAGATTTCTATGGTATAAATTTTTCCCGCGTTCTTACCATGTGATATATTTATTATTACTAAGTTTATCACATCACTTAAGGAGCTACGAAATGCAAATAATGTTAGAAGATTATTTTTATGAAGTGTATCAAATGATGATATGTATTCACATTATGTTCATTGACATATGGATAAATATCTTTATCATATTTTTTTTTTGACGTATTTTTAGTCAATATCTTAAAATCTTATTTAAATTTGAGACTAATTTTTGAAGAGAAGTTGGTACAAATTCAAAGTTGTCCATAAACTATAAATTAACAAATATTTATTTGTTTTTTATTTAATGAGAATGAAATTTCCATAATAATATAAATTTAAAGTGTGAATGAATTTTCCATATTTGTCTCAATAACATTTATAACATGATAATTAATTTTGCCAATTCTGTTATGTCATGATGAGCATCTCATATCCCTTCAAGTTGAGAGAACCAATAAATTTTTTACGCACACACACACACACATACACATATATATAAATAAATAAATATATATATATATATATATATATATATATATATACTCAATACGGGAAGAATTTTATTAACTATCCCACATATATATATAATTACAAGACTCATGGATCGCATTTCGGAATTTTTTAGTCGGGTCATTATCTTAAACCCTATATCTCCCTAATGTTTTACAGTTTACTACGTATAATCGCATCACATATATGTATCGTAATACTTCCTCAGCCGTAAAAAAAAAAAAAAAAAAAAAAAAAAAAAAAGGTTTTGCAAGTGCATTTATATTTACACAATGACTTCACTTGCAAAACCTTTTTCATCCTCTTCATTCTTAAGAAATGATTTTACTTCCTTTAATATATTTCAACCTCATTCTTGATTTTTATATTTTTTAGAAATTATTCATCGCATCATTCTCTCTACATATGGTTTCTATTTTTTCCATCATTCATTAATATAAGCTTATCCACATTTGGACGAGAAAGAGATTATCATTGCTGGGCATTGTTATATCTAGAAGACCTTGAGTAAGATCAAACTCTGCATGAATTATAAATAAAAGAAAATTTTGAAAATGTGTGTTTGTGTTAATGACAAAATATGTTTTCCAACTTTAGCATTTTAAAATGTTATCTTTTTATTCTTCGCAGGAAATCACGACGCATACATATTGTTGAAGTTTTGGAAACACGAGAAGCTATTCTCTTTCTTGATCATTCATCTCATTTTTGATCACCATATAGAATTCTCCTTACTTCTGAAAGGAGAGGAAATTATTTTGTATTTTATTAATCTGATGAACGTTACTAAAATGCTCTTGATGGTAAAAAAGTAATATAGCTAAAACATTCCAAACTTCCATATACCTCAGAAGCAATAATAGTTCTTTTTTCCCGTAAACTTGCCACTCTTTAATTAAATTACTAAAGGTATCATTATTAAAAGTTACCATAACTTAAAATTTTGTAATTTATGTTTTTGATTTTGTGATTCTGTTAATTTCGTCGTCAGAAGCTTTTCTAAATATTCTATTATGAAAATAATTGCAACCAATAGTAAAAGTCATGAAAAAAAATACAAGTTTTGGAGGAATACCAACAATGCTTATCGACAAAATTCCTCCATAAAGCAACTTTACACCCAATAAGTGCCAAGTGAAAATGTAGGGAAAACTTTGAAAAATGGTTTAAATGAAATTATGTTTACTGCTTCAAAAGACTTTGACTAGACGGTTGCTTATAAATACAATATTGACGTCGATACAAAAGGTTTACCTTCTATGGAGGAAATTATGAATTCATCAGATGTCAAAATGTTTCTCACAACTTCATTAATTGAACTCCTAAAATCTCATTTGGAAGAAAAATAAACTCTTAATTCATTTGAATCTGCTGCAGTAAAGTGTATAGAAACCAGCTTGGCTATGAGTGTGTGATTAACCTTAAATTATGAAAATAAATTATATAGATTTAGAGATATGGTGGTATTCTTAATAGATAATAAGAATAATACAACAAACTTTTAGAAATATAAATTTGTGAAGAAGTAAATTTAACAAATAATATTAATGAAAATACCGAATCGAAAATTTGTGCACATAATTTATTAAAAAAATGTGAAAAATTCATAAGTAGCATCAGATCCATGTACTTTACATCTTTAAATAAATAAATTACTCTAGTATATATTCATTGTGTTTTTTAAAGTTTGATATTTTATTTGCAAATATATTTTCTTAATGTGTAAAATTTGAAACATTTTTATTTTCAATTTGTTTGTTAAAATATTTATTTTTTTAAAATATTGTTTCTATTCTTTGAATATAGGAGCTTTATAAGGATATCTTTTTTCTAATGAATAACAATTTGTTTTCCATGTTTGTGATCTATGAAAAGGAAAATGTATCAATTTTCTTCTGAAATACATTAAAATTTTATTTTAAATAGTAGGAATTTAATCTTTTCATGCTCTTGAAGGTTACTGTTAAGAATACCAGCCATTGTTTTCGAATAGAACACATTTTGAGATTTAATCAGTTGGTAAAGAATACTTATATATTAAAGCACTAAATGCTGATGGTATCGAAATTACATAATACAAATAATACACCTTTTAAACAATAGTTTTTTATTCTTATGAGTGTAGATAATTTTTTATCTACAAGCTTACATAATACATATTTATATTACAAAAATATATTATATTTTTTTGTTTATTTAACGAAAGGATGCTTCCTTTAAGCGCACTCAGGAAAATTCAAATAGTTTTTGTAAACTAGTGATATCGAATTTTTCAAGAAATTTGTTGCAAGTTTATAAATTTCTTGCAGCTTTAGTTGTCCGAGTTAAGATATGGTCACTTTTTGAAATGAATGGTTAATAAAGTTGTACTTTTTTAAGGAAAATAAATTGAATTATTGTTTAGAGTATTACTCCCTAACAGTAACTCTTTTGGAGTATTGATGTGCAAATCAATAAATAAGTACAAGAGACTAGATTTAATTAAGATACAAATACTTGGTATTATACTTTTTCTGTCATGTCCACTTATATAGAATCATATGTAAGGTATTGTTATACAGCATTTCGTTTTCCCAATTCATAAGTCTAGTTTAAAATTATAGAGAAAATTTATAAATATAGTATATCTTGGTTCCTGAAAACGGAGATTGATGTCAGACCTTGAGCATTTCCAGAGAGGATTATAGAGTGACCTTCCAAGACTGTTCTCCGAGTGCGGAATTTAGGAGTCTGTTTCCTACTACTTGCGACTAGTTTCCTCCGACCTTAAATGCAGCGAACGTTTCAGAATTCAAGGAATTCATCAGTTTCCCTGGAGCCTATAATTTATCTTCTTCTTTTCTTCTTTCTAATCTCTATGTCTAGTAATATACTAGACGAGGTCCACGAGTCCATTTACTTTAAGAAATTCGAAAACAAGGAAAGGAGACCTGAAAAAGTCCTCAAGAGACAACCCCAGGCACTCAAGGATACGTACCGGTGATGCCGGTTCATTTTGACATCTAGGACAATTCGGATGCACCTTGAGAACCTCTCTCGAAAGTAACTCCTCCCAGGTGTCCACTGAAGAATCTGGAAAGTGTTGTCTGGGCATATCTATCACTTTAAATAGCAAGGGATCTTCCAGGACAATCTGCTTGATACCAGGGATGAATCGAGGGAACAAACCAAATCTGCTTGTCAATACGTCTTCTAAGGGAATACAGTTCAAGATATGTCAGTGAATTGGTAGCTGGTAAAGGTTCTTCAGAACCCTCCTTCACCAGAACATCTGCCATCTCATTCCCCCAAATGCAACATACGAAGGATTCCACTGAAGGTGCACTTCACAAAGTGACGAGACCTTCTTAAATTTGCCAAGAATTACGATTATGGCCCTATCACCAATTCTTCGGCAGTTTGAAATGTATTGAATGGCGCTACGACGTCAATCAAAAATCAGACAGCCCTAAGGTCTGCAAAGGACAAAAAAGTGCTTTGTCCCTTTTCGGTGGCTAAAATTTCACTCTTGAAAACCTAACTAAAGGTGGGAATATTTTTCTTCATTTTGACAATTCCATTTGTTCACTTAATGACAACACCACTACCAGAACGAGAGTCATCGTTTTTACTCCCATCAGTATAAATAAGGATAGTTTCAGCGGGAATTGCATGAATAGTTTCAAAGGCAGATTGTCGTAACATAGCCGGAATATCATTTTCCTGGGAAACTCGAGACGAAAGTTCCGTATGGAACTCGACTTTAGGGAGTCCCTCTAAAACATCTAAGCATTGTTTTAAAGAATATTGTCCAACATTACGGTCAATTATATTATCATACTCAGTTTCATTAAGAGGACTATTTTTCTTAAGTCTTTGGTTATTACTCCAGTGTGCAGAAATTCTGAAGTTCTATTATGGGAGCCGTAACTGAAGAGTTTGTTAAAATATTTTACAAGGCTTGCATTTCTTCTCAGGCTAAGAGGTTGAAGGTCTATTTCATACAACGCAATATAATTCGGGAAACTGCTGCGCAGTCCAGCAATAATGCGAGAAGCGCTAAGCTGGACTCTTTCTAATTTCTGAAGATAGGTGGAGGAGGCAAAACAGTAAACGGGAAAACCGTATTCCAAGATGGTTCATATGATAACCAAATAAGTAGTTCTTAAAGTGCAAGTATTAGCTCCCCAATCACGTCCCGAGATATATTTTAAAATGTTAAGTCATTTTCTGCCCTTAAAAACCAGTGCATCCACAAGTTTGTTACTGGTGATCTCTGGATCGAGAACGATGCCCAAATATTTGGGTTGTTTGTCCTACTTAAGAGGTAAATTATTCATAAAAACCTTTGGATGATAATTATAAATCCTCTCATTGGTGGTAAAAAAACTAACTATAGATTTGGTTGGGTTAAAACACAATTTGAGGTCTTTCGAGAATTTCCACACGTCTTCAAAAGTAAAAATGATGTTAGTCTCGTTTGAACTCATATCTGGGCCATAGCTCCAAAGGGCAAAATCATCTGCGAAGAGACCGACCTCACAATTCCTTGATATAATCCTCTCAATCTCTGCCAAATACAGACAGAAAATAATTGGGCTTAACACAGAACCCTGGATGACACCTTGGCTCAATTTAAAGGTGTTTGACAAGGTGGAATAAAGTCTTACTTTTATCAGTCTATTCTTCAAGAAATCTGCGATCCAGGTCAAAGCTTTACCCCTGATGCAAAATCTTCATAGGTTTTAACAATTAGTTTAGGCTTCCAGACACGATCAAAAGCTGATAGGTTTAGAAAAGCAGCCACAGTATGGTTGGTAGGTCGCATGCTCTGGGCATCTCTAATATTCTGACAGAGATAGATTAGTTGATCAGAGGTGCTATGACCTCTTCTGAAACGGTATTGTTCTTTTGGCAAGAGGTCATGGGAATCCAGGTGGAAGAGCCACCATCCCATGATTTTTTGCCATGATTTTCCATGCAAGGCTGGTTAGGGCAATTGGTCTGAAACTCCCAGGAGATTCATCTCTTTGGACAGGTTTCTCAATAGGTATGATTGTGTTTTTTTTCACTCTTTAGGAAGGCGTCCAAGATTCCAAGATGGATTCACAATATTAAGAAATTTCTTTTTTGCATGAATGCTAAGATAATCAATCATCTGGCTATGGATGTCTTCAGGACAAAGAGCTCTGGTCAAATCGAGATCATCGAGAGCCATCTCCATTTCTTGCATGGAGAAAGATTTAAAGAAAAGGGGATTTCCCAAGACAGAACTTCGACAACCATGTGTAAGATCTCTAGATCTTTTTGCCACTTTCCTATCAACTTATGTAAAAGTCAGATAACTTATTTTTTGGCAATGTGCCCCGAGGAGATCAGTCGCAGCTTTTTCGTCTATAGGGATGTTACCATCCGTACCTAAAATAGTATTACAACTATTTACCTGAGGTTGTTCACTGCTGATATTTTTGATCAATTTCCGCAGTTTCGTGTCAGATGAGCTAGCATCAAATGCCACACATGTATTCATCCACTTTTTTCCTCTTGAGTAGCACGTAAGTTCGTTTTATTTCTGAATTGATCCTGTTCTTCTCTATTTTGTTTTGTTCTGTATAATTGTTTACCAATTCGAGACGCAGGTTCTCTCTTCTCTGGAAAAACCGACAAATTATGAGTAAAGTAAGGATTAAAAAGCTTTACTTTTCCTCTAAGTATAGTTCTTTTAGCTGCCTTGAAGAGAATGTGCTTGAAAGAAATCCAGTTAGTATCAAGGTCATCTGAGTGAATACCAGATTCAGCCAGGGTGTCAACTAGACCACCAAAAGCCTTTCAGTTAGCCTAAGCAAAATTCCAATAATTTCTACAATTGAGAAAAGTACGCTGTTTCTTCTTTATTTCAATTAAGATTGTAGAATGGTCACTCTCAATGTTCTTCATAACTTCCAGGTGCAAATTGGAAAAATAGTGGGGCTTACTATGGACAGGTCAAGGGCTTCAGACGTGTTATAGCTGTATGAAGAGTGCGTTGGAGTACCATCTTTAAGGATCATGAAACCCGAGTCATCTACATAATGAGGAAGATCAATTCCTCTCTGATTCTGGGAAGAACATCACCACGCTGACTGTTTAGCATTCAAGTCATCCAGAAGAAGAGCATTACCAGATAAAAGGTTATCAAATATTCCAGGCTGATCACCATTATTGGGTGAGGGATATAAATTAAAGATGTTTACTAGTTCGCCCCTCCATATAACAGTGATGCCCTGCAACTCTAGATCTGAACCAGTGGGTGCAGTATAACTTTAGAGACATAGTAAATATCTCTGATAAGGAAAACTATACCCCCGCCTTCTTTTATATGTTTATCTAGACGGATGATGTTGTATCCTTTAACTTTTAATTGAGAATTTTTTTTCACTTTAGTTTCCCGCAGAGCGATAATTTAAACTCCCTGGTCTTCAGCCAACTCCAGGATTTGGTCAACTTTAGATTTCGCTGCCAATGTTGAAATACCATTAATATTGCATTGGATTATTTTAAGGGTTTTTAATCTAGGAGACACTAGGTTACTTTTCGGACGAGGTCCTCTTCCTAAACCTTGAATTCGCCCCTTTTGAACCTGCACGACGGGCGAGGCAGTATGGATTTCATTAGAAAGCTTCATTACTCATGGGTGGGGGAAAAGGGCAGCCTTTGTAAGTCGTGAAACCCGAGCACCAATGGTAGAGGACTGACTTAGCTCAGATGCCTGTAGACTTTAACTTGGTAAAGTGGAATAGCCTTCACGCCCTGGGTGGCCCTATCAGGAGTATACACTCCCTAAGTACTTCGCTTATTCCACCCAGAGACACCTCTTCGCCACGATGATTCAGCCTACAAGACTAGAGGGGGTACTAAAAGACGAGAGACTGCTCCCGAGAGAGTCCCAGAGAGGACAAAGGATAAGAAACAGAAAGAGAAAAGTGAGAGGCTTCCAGCTCCTGTAACGGAGATTGATGTCAGACCTTGAACCTCCAGTACTTTCCAGAGAGGATCATCTAGATTATAGAATGACCTTCCAAGACTGTTCTCCGAGTGTGGAACTTAGGAATCTGTTTCCTTGTACCTGCGAGTAGTTTACATCCGACTTAAAGTGCAGCAAACGTTTCAGAATTCGAGGAATTCATCAGTTTCCCTGGAGCCTATAATTTATGAAAGTTACTAGTAAATTATTCTGTAAATTTATGAATAAATATTTAGTCAAGAGCAGTTTTTAAGAATTTTGATTGCTAAATTCACAAAAACATATTACAATCCCTCAGTATATATATGAAATTAATTTTATTTCGACTGTTGTTAACAATATACCTATGATAATATAAATTTATAAAAGTATAAGAAAAAACTAATGATTTTACATAACACTTGATTTGAATATACGACAAAAAAGTATTCAGAACAGACTAAAAAGCAAATGAGTAGAAATAAAATTAATACACTCAAAAGTATTCGTATCCTATGAAAGGTTGAAATGAAGCCAGATTGTGGTGTTTAGCAAATTATGCTTTTCTTTTAAAGATTAAATAGAAACAATATCCCATATTTACTTTTTCAAACCTTGAAATTTCATAAAAAATTCTTTATTTCAAAATGTGATATGCAGTAAATGATAACTGTTAAATATGGTTAGGAAAATAATAGTGAAAAAAAGTCACTGCTTCTTCTATAATATAACTGCATGTAATCTATGTAATTTTTGACAACAAAACTGATTATACAGAGCATTCAGAACTGTAGATCTATAAGTAAGCTTCTTTTAATTACTTGGAACATATAAATTGTAAGATTAACAAAAAAAAAAATTTAAAGTTGATAAAAATCTGCATATTTATAATTATATATTACATCAATGTGGAAATAACATAGATTTAAAAAACAAATATATATATTTTTTTTAATTTGACAAAATTTTTCTTTATTTTTAATAATGGTATAAGAGCTTGAATTAAAAACTTTAAAATTTTTAATGTGATAAAATATTTTGTCGTATTCTTATAGAATGACATTTAATTAAATATGAGTTAAAAATGTTTATTCATTTGTAGTTTTCACAATTGAGATTAGTATTAATAATTTTTATTACCAACAGATGGCACTACTACATAATAGTATAAGTAAAAAAGCTGCATTTTTCAGCGATTGTAATAGATATAACCGATAGATGGCATCACTAAGAAAAATTTTCCTTAAAAAGTTCATATTTGGATAATTATCGCAAAAGAAAATTTTTTTGAAATAATGTAAGAATTACTACCTAAAAAAAATAATATTTTTATAATGAAAATTGTTTTATATAGTTAAAATTTTCCTTCCACATCGTAAAATTTTCTAATGTTTTTCTTCTAAAAGTTTTTTTTCAATTATATTTTTATATATATATATATATATATAAAGATAGATAGATAGATATATATTATATATACATATATAAAATTGTTTTATAAATTCTGCAACGTACAGGGATTGAAAAATACTAAAAAAACGAAATAGTTTTGTAAATAAGGTGATTCATGCAAACTGGTTAATTTTTTAATTGTATGTTTAAATATTATGTTAATTTATTAAATAGTAATGTAGTTTTATTAAATATTAATGTTAATTTCAAGATAATTTTTTGAATTGTTTACTGGAACAGAACATATAATTGATAGATTATATATTATGTTCTAATAAACATGCATGATTTTTCCAAATTATTTATGAAATTAAGGGAATCTCTTTAATCTGAAGCATCAATCAATTTGGAAGAATTCTTTCCCACATTTCAGTTAAACAAATAAATAATCAAATGATTTTTAGAAACACTTATTTTTTAATAATAGTTATATTTCTAAAGCTTTATTTTCTTGATGATCACATGAAGGTCATTATTTTTTCTCCAACTTTACTTACTGTAATTATTTTTATATATTATTATTATCGAATGTCGTCATTTTGGATAAGCATATATTTATAAAAGTACCAATATTATATATATATATATATATATATATATATATATATATATATATATATAATAGCTTCACATGGTTGCAACTGATAGTATTCTGAATCGTATTTAAATTGGCTCTTCAGATTTCACAGTACAAGGCAGTAGTTACACTTTGATACGTAAAGAGTTTAATGGAGGTTAATTTTTTCTGATTGAAAAATTATGAAATGA
>JAPDSC010057327.1:25718-52394 GCA_026290005.1 Latrodectus geometricus
TATATATATATATATATATATATATATATATATATATATATATATATGCTAGTTTGAACTCTTTCTGAGGTTGCTTATTAATGTTTAATATATAATAAAGCTTATATTAATGTTTACTATAGTCTTCAATTATAGCTTTAGTTGCAACATATCTTATTAATATAGGGATATTAAGTTAGTTTGCGGAAGAGTAACATTTCTCATATTATATGATCATCATTATTGAATTAAAATTAATTACACATTGAAGATTATCGAAATTATGGTTTTAAAATTAATTAAGCAATTTGTATTTTATAAATATAATAATTTCGACAATCTCTTATGAGTTCTAGAATATTTACTAGTCATACTTTTACATTTAGCATTTTCAAATTTCTTAACTAAAAAATTATTATTATACTTCTGCATAGGATTATTTTTATAAGAATGAAATATACACATAGGAACATTTTCAAACTAATAACTTTTAATTTTTTCTTTTGTTAAAAATAGAAAGTTTTCATATTAAAAATGAATTAAGAATAAACTACGATAAAATTATTTAAATCTGACATAAGTTTAAAATTTTGATTATCATATGATGAGATATCAAAATATTCGAAACTTTTAGATAGAAAATATAGAAGTAGATCAACTACTTTTATATTTTCTATCAACAATAATTATGGATTAAAATGAATTCGTTTTGAATAAAATCTAAATAATTTAGTAAATATTTCAAAAGTCATGATATTTATAAACGCTTAGCACTAAAGTTTTAATTTCACTTCAAAAACTAAATTGGAATAGCAGAATATTAAGTTTCATTTGTCATTGAATGACATATGAACAATAAAATTATGGAGCATTATTTTTGAATTAATTAATTATATCACTTAAATATATACTATATTATGAAATATTTGTTTTACAAAAGTTCTGTGAGATTTAAAAGTTTTCTATATTTCTCAAAATCTTTAAAGAAAATTTGAACAATGAAGTAAAGAAGAAATAGAATTTAATTTAATTAATACAAGGGAAACAACTATGTAATACATGGAGCATTTCTATTAATTTAATATTTTTTCTACAATCTCCAAGTATATCTGAGAGCACTCAGTTCTGTTCACACTGTGATAAAAATTTTATTCACTGATAAAATGTTAAATTTTGCAGAAAATAAAATAATTCGAATAAAAATGACAAATTATTAAGGTGTGTAAAATTAGAGATTTCAATGGTGGTGTATTATTTCATCTCATTGAATATTTATAAATACACTTTTCGTAAATCAAAATTAATATGTCAAAATCTTTCAATTTCTTAGAAACCTGAAATGTGCTGAATTAAGGTATTACAGGATATGTGTAAAGAATTTCAAACTTTTCATGAATACCCTTTTTAAAATTAATTAAATCATTAACATTATTTGGATTCTATATAACTTACTGTAAAAACTATTTTAAATACAATATATTAAAGAAATTTATGATTTATATTTTGATATTAAACAAAAAAAATTAAATACTGTAAAATTTATGTACTTTTATTCTTTTTCAAATAATTAAATTAGTGTAATTTTCAATATATATATATATTTCCTCCAAAATAATGATAACTAGAGGTGATGAGTTGGAATTCAGTTGCTTAAGTCAGAGCTAATAAGAGCATGTTTGTATTATATTATGCATTCATTTGCAAATTATTATATTATTATGCATTTTCAGATTTACAATGTAAATACCGTAGATCTTTTACTTAAAGTTATATATTTATGTATCAAGATCATTAGGAAAATTTGCATACTGTGGTAGAAAATTTTAATTCTGTGGTAGAAAATTTTTATCTTGTGGTACATATTATAACTTTCTTTAATTATCCTCAAATGAAGTTTCTGAAATAGACAGTAAAGTTTCAACAAGTTTCTACAAGTAAAATATTCCTAAATAGAGAATTCTTAGTATGTCAGAAAAAGCACTTTGGAAGCTGAATAATACAGCATACATACTAATTATCTTTAGAATTTGACGTCCAAAAGGATTTCTGAATTTGAACATTAATATGGTTTCATTTGATCACAAATTCTCAGACAAATCATTTTGGGAGAATTATGATAGTTACACTCGAATGATAATATAATATAATAATTATTTTTCTTCTAAGCTCTCACGCGTTCCATTTCCTAAGCTTAAATGACTGAAAGCTGATATTTTTTAATAAAGATATAGTTTAACAAATGGTAGAACTAAATAATTCTAGCTTTGGAACAAAAATTTACATAAGATTTGTGAAACTGTGTGATACGTGAGGAAGGTGAATTAATAAAGATATGCAGCTCCAATAAAAAACATTTAATAATAATGCTAAATAATAACTAATATATAATTAAATACTGTATAATTATTTAGAAAATGATGAAGCATATTTATTTACTGAAAAATATTTTTCTAGAATGGAAGTAAAGTTATTAGTTAATGATTAATGACCAATTATTTCTTATTACAAAAGGAGATGGTCACCATAACAAACTTCTGAAAATTAAAGTTTAGCTTCTTATAAGAAATATTAAAAGTTCGACATAGAAAGAGAGACTTATTAACAAGATCTTTGGCGAGACTTTGTTTTAAGAGGAGCCAAGATTCTTTCTCTAAACTAATATATTAGTTTAATACTGAAAAATAATTGAATCAGAAAGTAAGTCTTGGTCTTCAGTCTTTATTTTCAATATTACAGTTAAATTAAAAAGAATCACATACTTTCTCTATAAACAGCGCAGTCTTTTACTTTAAATTTAACTTTAAATGTTTTGTTATTTTCCGGGAAACTTCATAAAACGAATTTGAGAAGTATGAGGAAGGAGTTTTACAGAATCAACAAGAAGAAACAGAAATAAATAGGAAGCTAAATCTTAGACTTTGATCAGAATATTTCTTTTGGTCATGAAAATTCAAAATTGCCAAAAATTGAATAAAATTGTGATTAAGTCCTCTCGAAATATTATTGTTAATATCATCCATGCTTGTAAACATGAAAGATTGAACAGAATGCCAAATATTCTACATGAGCTAGTTTTACATAAGAACCTTTTAATTTTTTGCTTTCAACTCGACAAGCAAAACATCAGGTAAGGCTTTGTTCAATGCGTGGATGTATGACACATAACGGATTGCTTGACAATTCTATTCTATATTTAAATGATGAAATCCAAAATGTTTTGCTAGAGCATGAATGACTTCAGTATTAAATTAAGATACACTATCATTCATCACACTTTGCATCTTACAAAACAGTTAGAATATTTGCTTGAATGTCAGGCATTCGAATAACTTCACGCCATCTGATTCATAAATCTATGCATATCAAGCAATATGTAAATTCTTATAAAGAAGGTATTAGCTTAATGAGATTATGTTAATATTGCAGAATCACGCGAGTTTGCTTGAACCTTTAAATTCTTGAATTTTGAAGAGTAAAAAAAAAAACGAGACACTATAAAAACAAACAAGACTGGCATGTCATTTATAGTCCGAATAATTTTGAACTGTCTCTTTTCATTTTTACAGCAAAACGAATAATAATTGACTTTACAGTGGACTTGACACTAAGGTGTACACGATTAGGTGCTTGATTGAAGACATTGATACGAAAGATTTTTGGAATGAATACATAAATTACTGTGTTTGAAGTAACACAATAAATGTAATTTTTACTGCTGGGAATTAGAAGGTATTGAAGTTTAATACCGAAATTTCCATTAGTTAAAATTTATTTAAGTTCTAATTCTAGAGTTTTCTCGAGATTTCCACAAAATTTATTGTTCAGGAAATATAAAACTAATGATTTGTGTAAAAACACCTATCACTGTGTTATGAAAGAGCTCGATATGACACAGGCTATTTTTAAATAAATATTTTATTGTTCAATTAATTAGTAATCAACTTTATTACTTTATCTTGGAGAAAGTGTGACATATTTTTGATTTAAAGCAATTACCAAACCAATGCCAAAATGAATGAAAATAATAATTTCAAACTTCATGGATTATTAAAATTTTAATAAAGGTATTCATTATTTCGTTGTTCGATACTCACCTTTCCAATTAATAGAATAAAATACCTTTTTCTAAATGATATGTTAATCCGCATCATCTAGAGTAAGATTTTGAAGCTTACAATAAGAATGAAGGAATCATAACAGAAAATAGATTACATATATAGAGCTATATATTTTCATTCTTTCAAAACTACTTTCATACTTTCAAAAGTTTATTATATTATCGCTTCTGCACAGAACTGAGTTTTGTGCAGAAATTCAGAGAGTTCAGAGAGTCATTCCTTCTACGTTAAATGTATTGTGTTTATTAATACTGCAAGAAGAATCCATGTGAAAAATCCCTTTACTTTTTTCCCCTCATATAACCACCAGTTAATGAAGGCGTAATCTTAATCATCATTTAAATGTTTTCTGCGAATAAAAAAGGGTGAAGTGTTTAATCAGACATACTGCTAATGATGCAATAATTTAACAAACTGTGCATTTATTAAGTTTTACATATTTCAGGTTAGAATATCCCCAGAGTGTTAAGAAGTCTGAGAAAAAGCCAGATAAATAATGATGTATATTCCTATCATGTCTTTGTATTCTTTGACATACTTGAAAAAATAATTATGATTGAGGATGAAGTTTCAATAGAATGACTTCAAATCAAATTACCAATTATTAATAATCCTTTTTCAAAATAATGTCAAATTAAAACGACTTGAAAAATTAAGATTTTTTCGCAGATTAATGATTGTAAATACGCTAAAATATTAAAATTCAATGATTAGAAACTTCACATTTTTGCAAATTATTAATTTATGGTACTTTGTTTCTAAATATTCGTAAAAGAAATAAAGACTTTTCTACAAGGTTTGTGGGTTTCAAAGAAGATTCACGAGGAAGATTAATTCTCGCTTCTTTACCTTATAATCTCGACTTAAAATTTGCAAAATAAGATAAAAATTTCACAAAGTGAAAAGCAAAAACTGTTAAATAGTTTTAAGAAAAAATAAATAAGACCTCGAAAGAAAAATGTATCAATAAAACAGAATTCTCAACACCAGATAAGTATCATGTTTGAAAGAATTAAGTTTGTGTCTTTTTTAGTGTGTTCTTGTTGAAAATTTCTGAAAAATTTAATGAAGTGTTTTAATTGTTATTAGCGGGTTATAAAATTTGTAACTATTGTGAAATTGCTTTTTCTAATTTTCAGGTTTTAGGGCAATGTTATAAGTCAACTATAAATTTCAAATACATGAGATTCAGAAATCTCATAGCAAATAATTTTAAAACCAGCATTTGTTTCTCAATGTAGAAGAGCATTTGTATTAGTTTATTTCTGTAAATAGGTGCTCAAGTAGTCAATAATAATTTTTTTATTATCCTGATACAACCACCTTGGTCAGATAAAAACAAATATTTGCTCACTTACAAAATTAATAAAATTTAGCCTCTAAAGTACAGTTTTCTTGCATTAAAAATATTTCTTTTTGGATCTAAAGAAATAATCAATTATACAAATATAAATTGAAATAATTTTATTCATGTAACGGCTTGGTTAAAACAAAAATCCGATCACATTCTCTATAATTTATCATAAGTAATTTGTTTATTTTAATTTGAGATGATCAGTAAAATGCAAATTAAAATATATTATTGGTTAATGTTTCTAACTGAATTTTTTATATTGCGCTATTTTTAAGTTAATATTGTATAAAGAATTCAAGATGTATCAATCGAAAGATTTGTTAGATTGTATAAAAGAATTTCAAAGTGATTCTTACAAACGCAATTAATAATAGATTTATGATGTGACATTAATTTGTATTTACATTTCCAAATTTTTGTGCTATATGAATATTTATAAACGTTTTGTTGTGTTTTGTCAGTTTTGTGGTTGTGTTTATGACGCATATAAATTCCTTCTTTTTAGCGTATCAAATGGCTTTTGAAGTACAGTATGAACACTTGTTAGAAGCCATAAATAGATGCAAATATATTAAGTAATTGTTAGACGTTGTATACATAATATTTATGATTGAAAATATAAGAAAAAGTATTTTACAAATAATGAAATTAGTTAAAAATGTGTTTAATTTGCAAATTTTTTAAAATTGCTTGATAATATTTATTTAATATATGAGAAACTATTTTGAAACAATCTTAATCAAATGATAAAAATAAATAATAGTTATAATTAAAGGCAGCATATCATTTATATGCATAATGAAAATATTTTATTCAGTTGAAAGCTCACATCATAAACTTACATTTCCTGTGAATGATTGACTTTTATATTTTTAGACATTTCTTTTTCTTTGTAAGCTACTTAAGAATTCATTACAATTATTTTACAGTATACATGATACAAAATATTAGGAACCTAGTAAATATATTTTACATTATATTAGAACATTAATATGAAACAGGAGATAATGGGTGTTATGCATGCATGTTGAAGTAAAAGACATAAAACTGCACTGGTGGCGAAGGAATAATATGAAGAATAAAACTATTTTAATGACATTGAAAGTATCTCATCGAGGTTTCATTTTGTTTATGGAACTATTAATGAGATTTAAAGAGAGTAATACATTATGCAGAGACATTAAGGTTTCCTAAAGAATCTTTGGAATGGTCAAAATTTCCTTTGTATAATCATTAATGTATACCACATAATGATATCAGTCTTCTGGGAATTACCTAGCGTTGATTAAAATGATAATATGAAGCAGCGTGTCTTTCGCTTATACATTACTAGACACAAATTATTCTAAACTTAGTCATGCGATCTAATTGGTGATAAAAATGGGAATAAAAGCAAGAAACAAAAGGTATAGTTTAGTAAATTGCAGAAAATCACATTCATAAATATGTTTTAAAAAATAGAAATTGCAGCTTTAAGTTTCTTAAAATTATCTTTGTTTATTGTTAAATTTTTAATAGATAGTTTTGTTTTTCAAATTCTTACATTTATGCAATTTTATTAAAACTTGAATAAAAATTGTAAAATAAGAGACATTCTGATTGGATTAAGTCAATTTTAAATTATTGAACTAAAACATTAAAATGGGATTTAAAATTTAAAATATCTTAGAGGCATTTTATTATAAACTTTAAGCACACATGAATGTAAGTATCATTAACTAAAAATAAGTATCATTAACTATTCTATTTGTTTTGCTTAGATTCAGTAATATGTATAATTTATGTGTTAAGTTTTTAACTTAACTTTTTAAACTGTGAATATAGTTAAAAATTTATTTAAAAAAAGAATGTTATGTTTATGAAGAATACTTTTCAATGACACTAAGTTTTACCGTACTGATAAATATGCCAATATTGCTGAAAAATCTCAGTTTTCGGCATTGTTGTGCGAATGATTAAATCTGTGAGACCAATGACTGAGACAAAGAAAATTTAAATTAGATGTAACTGAAACTGATTTCTGACGATGGATGTTTACATTCATTGGTATGTAGATATAAAAATTCTTACTGATGTTTCCAAGAGTTGCAATATTTCTGAGTTCTAATAAATAGATTGCATCTGAGCTAAAATAGATTGCAAAAACAAAAGTAGAAGAAGAATAAAATAAGAAATTAATCTCATAGTCATATTATTAGTTTAAATTTCAAAATATAATCATTTAGAATCTGCTTTTGAAAATACTTGAGAGCAAGAACTGATTTTAGAATTTATTAAAAAATAAATTAACTGACAAATACAATCATCAGAAAAAAATTAGAGCAAGTGAGCATTTTAACATTAGTTTTCAAAAACAAAAAGAATTCTAAGCACAATAAAAGTATAAATTTCTGCCCTTTTTTACAAAACTCGGGCATATAGTTGGAATTTAATATCGTTAAAACAATAGAAACTGCCAATTTAGAAAATATTTCTTTTCGTAGTGAGCATTAAACGAATCCACAAAACTATGATAAAACTTTTTACATGTCAGTCGGTTGCAAATGGAATCTTATGAAGAAACTTCTAATCATTGTCAAAGGAAAATAAAACAAAAGTTTCACCCCCAGTAAACATAAAAAGAAAGATCCAACTAATTTAACATTGCTCAGAGCTCGTAATACAAAAGAAAATGAATTGCGACCGGGAGTAAAAGCAATAAATTACTTGAAGGACTAATACTTATTCTGCAAGTTTTCTTCCTGAAGTAAACGTTTTTCACAGAGCTACTAACACTTAGTGAGTATATTCACTTTATTTTCAAATATAAATAAAACTCTCTTTCTGGAAAATAATGGAAATTCTCGTTTATTAAGAAATAGAAATAAAAAAAAATAAATAATAGGGGTATGCGGAATTCACTTGTGAAATGTATTCGATTTATTCCAATTCGAATGTGACTAAATACCTAAAAAAATCATTGAAAATGATTTTATTGATAAACTTGTAAAATAAAAGTATTTTTCTATGAGTTTGCTAATATTTATGGAAATATATTTTAGTAGTAATAATTCTCATAGTAAAAATAAAAATAAAAAATTTGTTTTAATAGTAAGAATGTACTCTATTATGGCCTGTTTTTTATTGCTCTATACTATTTCCACAAACAGATTAATTTAACTAAAACATATATTTAAAATAAATTCTAAATCATTAAAACTCGAAATGGGAATTGAAACACAAAAGTTGGAAGAAAGGCCAAATTATTACTTTCTCATCTGGCAGTTTATCATTAGTTTATGGTAAAAAAGCTTAAATCATGTAAGCAATGCTATTATTAATTAATTGAGAGAAAATCTCGCTTTCATTCATTTGTTTAATAACTAAGAACCAAATATATTGTATTATAAATAAGATTTCTTCATCCAGATATCAGACTGTTTCAAAAATCAACATTCAAAGATTAGAACATATGAAATACACAAATATACATAAGAAAAAGTAGAAATGTAAGGGGTAAGCAGTATTTATACAATGAATTATGAGAAATGCTCACTAATTATTTCTTGGGGTTTTCAACAGAATGTATTTTTTATTAGCATGTATTTTTAGAAACAGAAGTGAAATTTTCTCTTAACTCAAATATTTTGTTGATAGTATTGTTAAGTATTGTTGTACGCAAAGAGTATTAAAATGGATTCAATTAAAGCGTATCGAAATAATAATGGAAAGATATTACATATATTCTAAAATAGAAATCTTAAAGGATAAATTATACTTTAAAAATTAATTATATCTTATTTTATAGAGCTATGTTTGGCAAAGAGCAAAATATAAGTTTTCGGTGTATGAATTAATATTTCTGGCTATAGGTTTTAATCAAAACCAGTACGGACAGCAAATCATTTTTAGAACTGATTTTATCAGTCAAATGTTTATCAAAATGCATACGCTACATTTGAATTGAAATACCTTGCTACATTTGAATATAAAAAAAAATAAATAAAAAAAAAATAAATAAAAAAAAAAAACAGAAGTCATTTTAATTGAGAATAGCTGCGATTGCAAAAGAATACGTATGCGAAAGTATCATCACTACAAGTAAAATTGTCAAATTCATCAACGACATCTTTTCGAAGATCAATTCGTTCGCAGAATCATAATAATACCATAAAAGAAGAATGTCCATATGCAACGATATCATAGGAAATTAGTATCACCTTTTAAATATTCTTTAGTATAGCTGAGGAGATCCGAGGCTTAAAAAAAAAAGAAAAAACAATTGAAAATTTAATGATCTTTCAGATAATTAAATCAAGAACCTAAAACCAGTTAAAATGCTGATTTTTCACCTTCTGAATAAGAGAAACTTAAAATGTTATATGAAAAAAATTGGGATGAAAATCAAATTTGATACCTCAACCATTGAATAGTATGTTAGAAAATCATTCACTGACAGACTGATCGTTGAAACCAAACTACAAATCTAAAAATTAAATATTAGAAATTGAAATTCTTTGCTGAGAAATAAAATTACAAATTTTATAACAAATTAAACACAATACTATCAGAAGTTACAAGGAAAGTTATAAAATTAAGAAAATCAAAGTTAATTGTCTTTACACAAGAAATTTATTGAAAAAAAAAGGCTTTCTTTAAGGATTGTTGTAATAATAAATAAATAGTTGTCAATATATTTTTATAAATTTTGTTCGAAGACACTATTTTTTCCTTACAACAAAAACACAATCCCAATTAACATCGCTTTTGTGCTAATAATATTTAATATCAATTCTTTTGTATAAAAACACATTCAATGCATATATGTGTATATGAGTAGGTGCGTAAATAATTGTTTTCTTTCAGTATAATTAATTAAATATTTCCGTCTTAAATGAATGGCATTACAGAAAAAGTTCTTCATTACGTTGCTAAATTTTGTTTGTATAGTCTTTCACTACTTATTTATACGTACAAAAGGTTCATTACATTTATCCTCTTTTCTTCACTATTACATATTTATTCAGCACAAAATAATTAAACACGTATTGGCATATACATTAATTGATGCTTTATACATTTATTTGATGAGGCAGTTCATTCAAAAGAATAAAATAAAAAGGCTGGAATATAATGGCAAGCAAATCCTTTTGTAATGTACATCCTATTTCCTTAATGGAAAATAGTTCATTTAGAAAATGGAATGTTTCAACAAATTTAGTATTTTCTTAAAATGTTATATTGATATAATTGAAATAGATTCTAGAAATAAAAAAAGTAATTTCCACAGATTGTGCTTTACAAAACACTCATCGTCATCATTATATGTGGAAAAAGTTTCAAAATAATTAAGAATTTTAAAGTACAGATGATGTTTAGAAAATTTTCAAATATCCAAAATGTGTAAAGAAAATTTTTCATTTTCTAAATTGCTTAATGTATGTTATATTCTCTACACGTATTTTCTATTCAAATATGTACAATATTTTTGGAAAAAGATATTAATGAACACAAATCCCCCCCTCTTGTTGATTTAATTTACTTGTTGTTAACTTATGGAAAGATTAATACGTGGAAGTTAAAATTGAAGTAATGATGCTCAGAGATTCTTAACTCTGATTTTAATTAACCAATTTTTAAACTGATAGAAATATGTGTTATATAGTGCATGTGGGTCTAGATTTTCTTCAAAAAGAGTTTGAAATCGAGTGAGCAAAGGAGATGTATTGGTCAAATATAAATACAAATGAGCATGGAATTTTACCGCAGAGTTGTTATGCACCATTTGAAGAAATAATTAGCCTGATGATACACCAAAAAGAAAGAGCATTGACTGCATAACTATTTTATCAGAAGGATAACAATCTTCTAGTATAATTCGTGTTTACTAGTAAATAAAAAATATAAAGAGAGTATTGATATTTCCAAATGTAGTTAATATTATTGTAAAAAGGTTTTTAGAAACTGATTCCATAGGTACTGTGTTAAAAAAATGACGACATGCAAGTGAAATAACGATCGTAAAGGAAGCTGATATTTCAGCATCAAATAATTATTTGAGTAAGTTGTAACTGAATAGTATGAGGTTTGACACTCTACAAGAGATTGTGCCCATAAATTTACTCAAAATTTTGCTACAGTCTTACAAAAAGCATTTTAAGGAGCAACTGCTGCCGAAATACTTTTTACACGTCTTGATGAACTTTTTGCATTTTTCCATATACATTTGGTATGTAATATACATTGTATAAAACATAATTATTGAGTATTTTTTTTCTTTAAGAAAATTAGAATAGTATTGAAGCTCAATTACAAATGATATTTAAGAAAACAGCTTAGATTTTAGTCATTCCAATTCTTCGTTACGGATTATTATTGAGCCCTTAGTACAATTTTTTTTATATTCTGTCTTTTACAAGTAATATGTTCTCACTAAAGTTACTATTCAGTTTCAAAATTATAGATTTTAAGTGTATTTTTTAAAAGTTGCCTTAATTCACACAGTAAATTGGGTTTATAATAGATTTTTGGCCATGTTTACGCACATTATTGAGTGAGAATCAATTTAACATTTCATATCCAAAATTCTTTGGATGGGTGGAAATTCATGCGAATCAATCAGAAGTAAAATAATCTCTTTGAAGTTAGTTTTTTACCATCTTTCTGAGTGACACAGAAAAGTAAATGAAAAAGTGTTTGAATCTTACGTCATAGAAGATATTTAAGCTTTCTTTCACGCAGGGGAAATATTTCCTTTTAAAGATTCTGCTTTTTCAGAAATATTGGTCAGAAGCATATTTATATGTTTATTTCAATTTATGAAACTTGGTGTATCCATGTTATCAATTTCAACAAGAATTTATGAAAAAATTTCTTTTAAAATATCAACTATATATTTATATGCTGATGAAATTAAGATTTCATCAAAATATATTACATATAATAACGTATCAAAATTTTTATTAGTTCATTTAATAATCATTGAGGAATTTTGTAAAAATTACGGGTATGATATTTTCGAAATTTTCTTTTATCTAAAAACATTTAATAATATTTTGAAATCTTAAACTTTGTAGATTGAGTAAATTAATTCAGTAAATTTTTTTATTTTAGATTGTGTAAGTTTACTTTATCCAAACATCTTTTGAGGAATTATTCAAATAAATTTTAAAATACTGATATTTATAAAGATTGAAAAACATTTAAAACCCCGTCACATTCTTTAAAAATATTACTTCTTAGTATGAATAACTTTTATTGAATTCCTCAAACTTTTATTGTATAGATAATTAGAGTACCAATACAGCAATCCATTGAATACAATAAGCTTTCCAAACTTTACTGGATGATATATCACAATGTCAAGCCATATATCATTCAGAAAAATTAATTAACTATTCATTTATATTATTTATTTTTTATTAGTCTATGAAGGTAACAATAATTTATTTGTTTACTTAGTTAAAATACGTTAATTTTCAAATGAAAATGAATTTTTAATATTTTTTTAGTTTCTATTACATTCCTTCTAAAATATGATATTTTCATTTACATATACATACCTATATAAGTGTGAGTGTTACGCTGTTTCAGCAAACAAACTCGAAAATCAAATTTTAGTCTGAATTTAATTTTATTCAAAAACTTATTTTTAAAGAAAATTTTATGCTTTACTTTAAACTTTGATATTTAAAAAAATTCCATATGTATTTAGAAATTCCTTTTTCAAGCATATTTCCGTGTAATGATTACGAGTCAAAGAAACAAATTAAGTATGTTTCTCAAAATGGTAACTTATAAACTTTGGAATATTTCTTATTTTAACTTACATATTTCTATTTCTAAAAATTCTATATTACATTCATATGCAGTTAATTGTTTCTTTATTAATTGCTTTCAAGCATTTTCATTCTTACATTGCATCAAAAATTTTATAAATTCTAATCTCTTGAAGAATGATATGCAATAGTTTTTACCAGTTAATTTATGTGCCTTTAAAGCAGCCATGTTTCAATATTTTTCTATACAATTATTTGAAGGATTAAAAAAATTACTTTTGTGTAACTTACTTTATCGGAGTCTCATCCCTTCTTTTCTGTTTTTTATTTTATGAAAATCCCTGTTAAATAACGCGATGAGAGAAAATGTGATATTTGAGAAAGTGTCTTATTTTGCTTTAAAATTTGTTTTAAAAAATATACCTTGAAGAGAAAAAGAGAGAGAGAAAATATAAATAGACTGTCAATTTTCTTTTTCAGCAGAAAGCAATTATTATTTGTATTTATTTCTATTCATCAGAGTTTGATAATTTATTACAGTTTATGGTTATATTTTTGACTAAATAATTAATAATTAGATAAAAACTTTTGTTCCAAGAACAACTTGAAAAAACTCATTAAACTTTTATTTTGTTCTGAGTTAAATGCTTGAACGACTTACAAATAAATAATTAATACAAAATTTACAATAAGTTATAATATTGTCTTACAAAATTAAAAATGAAAATTAATATTTTTGTATAAAAACAACAAGAATTTTATTATTGTTTATTTTAATATATTATTTTAGATTGCAAACATTATTATATTTCATAAAAAGAATGACCCAATTATATTTACATAGTAGATACACTGGCATCTAAAAGTTAGGGAATAACATGTTTCTTGAAGCCCACTATAAAAAATTACACTAATTATAAAATTATGGTTTATATGAATGATAGAAAGGAATATATGTTAATTTAGCCAAAAACAAAAGCTACCATAATTTTAAAAGAAAGGAACATGCATACATGAGTGAGAGAAAACAAACAAGCATTAGGCTTTCTTTTTTACATGTGTAACTTTTGTTGATTTTCAACTTTTGTTAATAGATTTATTGACAAAAATCAGTGTGGTTCCGCAATATCTAAGCAAACCTATTTACCGGATTTGTTCAGATGGTTGTCGGCTGGATAGATGAAAATGGGGTTGTCACAGGCTTGAAACTACTAGGAGATTTAATGTGCCTTGCAGTGTAGTCCACTGTCTCTAGAATTGATATCAAATCGAAATTTCTCTGTACAGAAAGCATGATTCAGGCTGACCCTGAGCTACAACACCCACAGAAGATCATTTTATTATACTCTTTTGGCCCGAAGGAGAAAAAGCCTTCTTTTTCTTGAGCCTGTCAGATATGTGGCACCTCTGCATGGTTGCATTTTGTACCATAGAAGAAGCATTTCTGTGCTCCAACTTGTTGCAGACCATTCTGAGCTTTAGGGAGATGAATATCCGCTACTACGGTGGGAAAACATCTTCACCATGCGGACCATTATGCAAGGCGTCCAGTTGAGTGTGTCCTCTTGATCGGACGTTAGAAAAGTGCACACTTGACAAGTGAGTACGTTTCATGAATTCATGGCATACTCTGATTTGGTGGGAACAAGGTACCACAAAACATCAATCCAACATTGTGGAAAGACAGTTTCCACTGTAATGGAATAATGATTAGGGTAGGAATCTCAAGTAGTGGTCGCACTGACCTTCATGTGTTCCAGAAAGGAGTGTGAATTGCTCAGATATCGGGGTGAGTTTCACGATCCATATGTCCACCAATATGCCGATGCAATTGGAAATGATTTCCTTCTGATGGTTGATAGCGTACGACCTCATCGAGATGTAGTTGTTGAGGCATATCTTGAAGGTCTTAGCTTGGAGCCAAAAGAATGGCCAGCTCGATCTCTCGACATGAATCTCATAGAACATGTAAATTATTTTTATACACAGGTTGCTGCTGTAAGTGCTCCTTCAATATTTTTAGAGCCTCCAGTTGAGAGCTAGAAAACAGCTAACTCTGTCTCTGGTCTTCACTTTCTTTTTCAGAAATAGAAAACTTAATTAACAGCATAGAAAGTCAATGCCGCCTATGCATTCAAGCTAGGGGTATAGGTCTATTTCTCATAAAAACTCCTTTTAGCTATGTTTTTATGAAAGTTTACCACAAAACTGAAATTATTCCTTTTTTTTCTTTTCAAAAATGGACTTTCCAGTGAGATAGTTATTTTTTGTTATAAATCATTTATGGTTTTCCTTTTGTAAACATCTATGTTTAAATTAATACATACATGTTTTGTCATATATAGTCCAAACTTGGAGTTTGGCCATTCATTTATGTGAAAATTAGGTGAAAAAAAACCGGTTGTTCCTTAACTAATGGAGGTCAGTACAGTACTCTCTCATCAAGTTCTTTTTACAAATTTTTATGTAAATTATATGTAATGTTAGAAGTACTATCAAAACACCCAATATTCTAACTGCCAGAGCAAATAAAATGTTTCTTAAGAAAATTAATTATCTTTCTTTCTTAAATTTTAAGTGCATTTTAAATTTTAACTTATTTAATCTCTATAATCTGAAGATTTAAGTGATAACATGAATGGAGAATTTTAAAAGGATGATTTAAAAATTAATTTTTATACCATGATATTTTATGGTTCCAATTTTTTTTTTGAGTAAAAACATCTTAGAGCATTCAATTTCTGAATTTGGAGGAATATATGTATTTAATGTAGTCTATCTAAGATTTATTTGCAATGTTTTTTAATAAAATTCAACCCATTTCAAAATTTACTGGCAGTAAAAATATATAAACATAATACTAATTGCATGAATTAAAACTTCTAGAAATTCATTAAATAATTTTAAATTTATTACAATTTTAAGCTCTAATAATTTAATATTAATTTGAAAGAAAACATTTCAGGAATTTAATGAAAGTTCGCTTAACCATTTATAAATTAGAGGAGAATATAATGTGAAATAAGAAGAATGGGGTTTCAATTAAATTGATTTTGCTTGGGAAACTTGAGCTTTGTAATCTCACTCTTTAACTTGTTTGAAGAAGTCGAATTATCAAGAAATTATTTTTTTTGTTGATAAAACAAAATAAGAACTTTTAAAGATAACAGCTTTTAAACTGATATTTGTTCTTATTCATTGAACTGTAATCTCATTTTGAAAAAAGCATTTTCTTAAGAAGTTTTAGAAAGAAAATGAATAGAAACATATTTCTACATTACTTAACCAGGTTAAAAATTTTATGGAGCAAAAATCAAGAAATAATGGACAAAGTTATTTAGCCAATAAAATCTCATGACTCACAATACAAACTTAATACGCATTACCACATAATTACTCATTTAGAATTTTTTATTTAATGAAATATAATGCTTATTACAAAAAATATCTTTACAGAAATAAATAAATTTTAGGGAATTCAATTTAAAAAATTTAATTACTAGTAGGAAATTAATTTGTGCCTAGGCAATTCATTTTACATAAATTGCTACTAAAATAAAAACTGTGTGGGAAAATATATAACAAAATTAATAAAAGAAAAAAAAATATTTAAATCTTTATTAAATTCAAGAGTTCCAGATTTTATTGATCTAATTGCTTCCAAAGGAAAACATGATCAGTCATTTGTAAATTCTTTGGAAACCTTGTCATGCATAACTTTCGTATTTTTCTAAAAGGTTATCACAAAATACGTTTTATAGATAATTTATATCATGCATAGTTTTATTTTGATACAAAAAGAGAAATTATTTCTCTGTATCAATAATGATATATGCAAAGTGTAAAAAAAAGAAAATAAATAATGTCGAGATCCCAAAACCTATTCACCTATTCATCAATGCAACATTAATGTTCGACATATATATGTTCAGTAGTAAATGCAGTCTTAAGTGACTGCGCTTTAAAAGTAAAAGTTATAACTGATATGAAAAACATGTATCAAGTAATAATACTGATGTAGTCCTTATTTTAAGATACACGATTTTTACTATTGTAATTTATGGTGAATGTTATTTCTTCATTAATGACTGGAACGCAAATCAAGTAGACACCAAGGAAAATTAAATTTTAAACTGAACAAGTTTAAATTTACAGTTAGTAATGTAGTCAAAAAGAATAAACATAAATTTCATTCTAATATTAGGAAAGGAACATTTAACGGATTAATCAGCAATATGGTCTTCCGTTACATAGAGTATTATGGACTCTATATCTACACAGAACAGAAGATTCCAAGATTCTGAATCCATTTTAAAATATAAGTTGTAACTAAATTAACCTTTTGGTAACGAGAGAGAATGAGAGAGAGAAAGAGTGCGAGAGAGAGATAGAGAGAGAGAGAGAGAGAGAGAGAGAGAGTTTTTAAAGGATATATTTTTTAAAAGTATTATTTCGGGAAATTTTTTCAGGAAAAAGAATTTTTATGGAATTTGTAACTTGCAGTAAAAAAAGACTTTTGGTGTGTGTGTACACATCTTTATACAAGAAAAGAAGGAAAATGTGATGATTAAAAACACATATTTGAAACGATACGCAGGAAAAGATAAATGAAAAATCAAACGAATAAATTAAAAATAAGAAATTTCTTGATCTGATAGTAAACATCATGAATTATTCATTGAGTAATTTACAGAACCCTGACAGGATACAACAATAGTTTATATGAAATCGACTAATGATGCGATTGCGACGGTTTTACGATTAAAGTTTCAAATATTGAAAAGTTTACGAAATCTTGAAATAAAGTAATCCTTTATTTAAGAGAAGTTGGCAAAGTTGATAGTAAAAGTTAAAATTATCATGGGGTACATTCTTTAATAATCTGTTAAGGAGGAAGAGTTGTATAGGAATAACTTTTCATCTAGCAGCTTACATTCAGTGATACATAAGAATTTCATTAGTAAGTCAGTACATGCACTTATTTCCATGAATTCATTTCAGCATAAATAATTTCATACTTTTTTTAAGGCATCAATGAATTGAAATGTATTCTCTTAAAGGAAGAGTTTTAAATGAAGGGAATAATATTAGTGAGATCGTAATTCCTCTGATAAGGGTTCCGTATATTAAGCAATGCAACATTTTTTGACAACCGTTGTAATAAAAAAAATGAAATTCTAATTAAAAAAACATGCATCCATCTTATAATACAAAATTTTCAATATGTGACTGAAATCAATCAAAATGTTTTTAATAATTTTTTATACTTCTAAAAAATATTGCAAAATATTATGATATCAAAACTTTGTGCATAAATTCCGAGTCAGTAAAACATTAATTGCGAGTAAGTATAAAAACAAATATGAGTTTTAAGTTAAGAGCTGAATTCTAAAACAGTTAATTAACCGAAAGTAATTTCAGAAAAGACGTAATTTTTTTTACAAATTGCAAAAAGACATGAGCTACACATTACAATTTTCAGATGAGAAAGAAATTAGGAATAATGAGTTTATTGTCACATCATATTCCAATGAAAATTTAAATAAATGGTTTCATTAAACATTTCAAAAAACCATCTATCTCAAGATTAAAACAATAAAAACTTGGGATTTATGTTAGAACTTAAAAATTTCTGGAAGCAATAAATGTACTTTAAACCTCGAGAAATTTATGGAAAATGATGGAATCATTTGGAAGTCAATGAAAAAGGAAGTGATTTTAATAATCAATTTCATTCTTAGATAAGAAGAATTTTTTTTTAATTAAAGCTATATTGACACAGTTTCTTTACTGACTGATTGAGAGTGAGAGAGAAGTAGCACATTTTCCATAAATTATTTTCTGTAATTACAGTACTTTTATATTTTAAGACTTTTTAAAAATTATTTTAGATAAAATTTTAAGATATTTTCAATGGAGAATAAAAATTATAATGATATAAATTATATTTTGCATGATTCATTTGCAAAATATAATACATATTTTAACATTACTTAATTTTTTTTATTTTTAAGTAATGTTAAACAAAATGATTAAATTAAATGTTTTTAAATATAATTCATGCAATTTTTCTATTGGTTCAAACACAAAAAAAATGTGTGAAATTGATTATTTAATATAAATATTATTTGATATTTTAAGTAAAGCATAAATTGTGTTTAAAGAAATAAAAAAAAATATTTTTGTTTTTCAAAGACATTTCTTTTACATTTAAGCAACTGTTGAAAATGATTTTACAGGTCCAATTCATATGAAGAAATGAGCATTTAATGCTTTTATTGGTATAATCTAAAAATTTAATGAACCATAGGCAAATAAATTTAATGCGTAAAAGTTTTTCATGAAGAAGAAAAAGTTAAATGAAAAGTTAAAATTCTACCTAAGTGCTTCAAAGCATTTGTTCCTAAAAAGGCATGAAACATTTTTTTTCTAAATTATTAAGCTAAAGTATATATATTCTGGAGTATTTATTTTCATTATAACTGTAAATAAATTACGCTTTTTGTGTTCTAATAGTTTACATACTTATAAAATTTTAAGAATTTCTAAATTCAAATAATTTCATTTTAAATTGTTTTGTTCGATATTTCATTGTAAGCAGATTTTGTTTTGTTCAGTATTTGTCAATTCCAATTGTTTGATGAAATTTTACTAGCAAAATAAGCTTTGATATTAATTAATTTATATTATTAAAATATCAATTTATATTTTACCAAAACAATCAATGAAATTTTTATATGGATGTAATTTTTAATGCTTAGTTTTTGGTTCAATTGTGAACAAAATAATATTTTCAATCACAATGTAAGTGGATTAAAAAGACAGCAAATTACCTAAAAGAGGAAAAATTTAGGATAACAATACTTTTAACATAAAATTTAAAGTTACATCAAAATCAAAAGTTAAAGACGTAAGAATAATCAGACTGTAAAACTTGATTTTAAAGAAATTTGTCGGCTTATCGATTGTGTGTAACCCATTTATGAGTATCGGTACGTTGATCGCTACTAAAAGTAAACAATTATTTAATTGATCTCTCATAAAATTATCTCATACCAATCGTTAAATATTTAAACTTCACAAAAAGAATTGAGTTTCAGTAGCAATTCTAACGTGCTCTTATGAGTGATTTGAAATTATTAGAATTGTATAATTTAGTTAGACACATTGTTAAAAAAATAATTTCCGAAATTGTACACTTAAGTTAAATTAACAGCAGTATAAGATTATTACCTTTTGTAAAATGTCAAAGGCAAATTCTTCAACGGGTTTCAATTTTATGTCAATAATTGTCTATGATTTATATTCTTCAAATTTATTGATTCGATCAAATTAAGTGAAAAGATAGAATCGATGATGTAGTTGAGCTATTGATTAAGAAATCTTTCTAAGCAAGAAGAATCATTGACTGATGAATCTGTCTTTCCTCATAGTCTGTACAGACTATCTTAAGAATTTTGAACGGATCATGATAAGTTCATGACGTAGCTTGTTTTTAAAATAGAACAGCTTTCTCTAACATCTTGGAATGCATCAAGAAATTCCTTCTTGTTTCAGTTTTGTGAACCAAAGTTGTATATATTTGAAATTAACATTATTTTAGATATATTTCACTGCAAATTTTATATGATGCGTATTTTACATTGCACAACATGTTTCTATAATGCAGTTAGCTCTTCAAATTAAATCATTTACATAACTCAGTAAAGAAATTAAATCAGCCAAATTTTTTAATTAGGATAAAATTTGTCCTCCTAGAACACATATCTGTAATGAAATCTATCAAAATTAGATACATCAATACAATATACTTATTATCTAAGACAAATTAAATAATAAATATATAATGTGTAAAATAATGTTCTTCATTTGCGAAATATTTAAAAATGGAAAACTTTCATCATATAATTAAAAAAATCTACTTTTATTTTATTTGTGAGACTATTGAAAACAAATTATATCATTAAATAGGAACATCATTATGAATTTTATAGTACTTTAGTATCAAGTGAATTAAAATGTATGTATTAATTATGACTTGTTTTTTATAATCATTCCACCTGACATACAATGTATTATTACTGTTAAGTATGCATCTTCATAATTTTGATGAAAATAGTTTTTATTATAGTCATTAAATATCAAAATAGTTAAATCATCATTAATTAGGGGAAACGGTGATTTTTTATAAGACATTTAAGTTATTTAAATATCCTGTATTTATTAAAGGATTACATTTGAGGCATAGTTACAAAATCAGTTATTTTTATAATTAATTAGTATTTTTCGTCTTAATAGAAAAATTGAAATGAAAAATGAATGGAACTAATTTAAAGTATAAATAATTAAAGTAATTGCAATTTAAATTTAGATTTGTTAAGTATAACTCATGGGAAAGGTTCATTCTGGATATTTATTTGAATAAGTTTAGAAAACTCTACTAAGACAAGTGAATAGTTAAAATAAACTTGTACAAATAATAAAGCAATATAAATGCTTTAAATAAAGTTATACAAAAAAAAGATGTATTAATAGTAAGAACACATTTTTATCAATGTATATAGTCTCCAATAAAAAAGGAAAATTTTACAAAATGTATATAGCATTAAAATATATTTGTAATTTAAATGAATTCTTTAAAAATTATCCTGAGAATTTTTTAAGAAATTTTTTTACCTAAGATATTTTTACCATCAAGAGTAAATTTACATTTATATAGATACATTAAAATGTATGCATACATATGTGTTACAAATAATGCATACATACATGCATGTATTAATTAAAATATTTGCGTCATTGATTAGTTTAAATTACACTATTTATAAAACATTAATTAAAAACCCCAAAAATATCAATAATGCAAAAGATTGAGAGCAGTTACACGTCGTCCTAGAGCGTAGCGGTCAATTCTTCTGCATGCGGTTAATACTTTCCTGCTCAAGAGAGGCATTCATGATGCGAGCCTTGAGTGGTTTTGCATTATTCTCCTGTAGCACGAAAGCATACCTGTTTCACTGGCATAAGAGCGCACTTAGCATTTAGACATTAAGCATTTAAAATGTCATCTCTATAGGTCTGAAAATATATAGACCTCTAACATTTTCATATGAAAAATTTGGAGGTCTTTGAATCCATCCAAAACGATATCACTCCAAACACAGAAGTTGCCTGAACCGTATGCATCCCTTTCACGGATGTTTGATGGATAAAAACGAATTTCACGTTCTTTCCAAAGCAAAATGCGCCTGCTATCGCTTTCGAGGCTAAGTCTGGACTTATTCGTAAAGATAACAGGTCACCATTGATCACACATCCAGTGAACATGTTGACGTGCCATTGTGAACGTTCCACTCTATGGTGTGACTTGAGTGGGATGCAAATGAATGGTCACCTTGCATAAAGACGATCGCGTTAATAAGGCTATCAACGCATGGTTGACCCGGATATTATCCTTCCGAAACTTGCAGCGATGGAGTATCTGAGTTTCGCCAGAGTTGCGGTTATATTCCTTCGTGCGCATACTGATAAATATATGTAATCGGCACTCGTGGTAGTACGTAGTCATCCTTGACTGAGCCTCATTTCTGCCAAATTCATGGCCAGAAACTCTAAGATTGCTGTAAGAAATTTTGTAATTGTTCTTGGAATAAAATAAAAACTGGCCAGCTTTCAAAATTATTTATATTTCAATTCTTTAATAAAAGAATACAATATAAAAACAAATATAAAATTATACATAAATTCATATTGCACACAAGTATCTACCATTAATATAAATACTTAATATGTACGTAGCCTATACTTTATGACACTGAAATTTAATTTCTAACTGATTGCTCTATTATCACTTAAAGGTCCCTAAATTATTATTGTTAGTATCGACTTCAAAAAATAATACTTTTAAAAGTTTATCCACCTCATAAAATGCCTTCCGGTAAGAATTTTCACAGAGAGAACCACATATTCATATTGCAAAGTAGAAAATCGGAAAACACTCAAACACCCATCTCAATAGATGTACATTGTATCATATTAAGTTTTAATAGATGTGCTTAGTGATATAAGAAACGCAATCTTGCCACAAAACTTCTATACATAACGTGTCTCGATCTGTTACTTACTAAAAAAGTTGAGAATTCTACTCACAACAAGATAACTCTTCCAATTATGATACATGAATGAAGAATGGTATAACTGCATAAAAATTTCGTTTAATATAATTTTCCAAAACTTGATAAACAAATATAATTTTCTAAAGTTTGATAAAAATATGATTTTTTTAAAATTCTCCTTTCTATACAACTTTCCTCTAAACATATAAAATTGAAGTAAATGAACATTTTGCTAATATTTATTTTCAGTTAATTGCAAACTTACGTTTGCAATTTTTATTAATCAATTTAACTGGGACTTCTGAAAACCACAATATAATTAAAATATTGAACATGAACAGTAATATACTTGCGTGATGTATTTATCTATCTGTTGACATTATCGATCAATGAATAAGAATTACTATAGTTTAATTGTAGGATTAACTAATTATTAGCCTCTTGGAAGCATATTGTTGTCTTCAATTGCACAATCCTTGATGAATACACAAAACTGTTTGCACTTCTGCATTTTGGAAGTATTTCTCATTGGGTCTTATTCTACGGAGTTTTCTTGACTATCTCTCTTTGACAGGTGAATGCGGTCTTATTTATGAAACTTCATTGAATAGGATTATAAAAAAAATAAATTATAAAATTGTAAACTAAATTATTATATGATTATAAATTAAAAAACTTTTGTGGTAACAGTTTTATTAGACTATCTATAGTTTTTGATCTTGAAATCACGGATATATATATATATATATATATATATATATATATATATATATATATATATATATATATATATATATATATGAATCTTTAAAAAGTGAAATTCGAATATAAATCTTTCATATGTCCAAGGTAAAATAAAATAAAATATTTCCCTTTCTAAATTTGTAATCCTATATCAAAAATCTTACCTATATAAATTTCGAAACTCTACATTTTTACCTAAATTTCTATGAATATTTCAATTTTAGGATGAAATGTTTTGGTAAGAATGTATTGTTAAGGATTTCATAAATACACTTTTCATCATAATTTTCATATTAATTTTGTTGGGATAAACAAAATGCTTAAAGTATATATTTAGTAAAAATTTTAGTTCGTACTTTTAGAATTCATTGTGTAATTGGACAATAAGAGTTTGCAAAGATCTAATACTTAAGATAACACAAGGAGAAGTTTATAAATCATAGGTATTTTGTATCTTTTAAATTTTGATAAATATATTTGCTGTAAAATTGGATTTTTACATTTATAATGTGTATCTTCTATGTGTATATTTCTTAATTAAACATTTAGTTTTATCCCATTTAAAAAAATGTTAATTATAATGAAAATTAAACTTGACAAATTATTAGATTTCAGTTAATAGATATTTAGCAATAGATCAAAGCAATAGATTATTAGATTCCAAATTTTAAATACTTTAAATATAGATTTTATATTTTTTCTAGTAGGTGTATGCATTTTATCTTATCTTTTCACTAAAAAGATTTAAAACTTCTTACATTTCTAATTAAACTAAATCATTATGTAAGAAAGCACCGAATTTTCAATGCTGAAAATTTTGTATGCTTAATATTTTTAGGTTAAACTGAATATTTTAATAAAGTTACAGATCAGCAAAATAATGTAAATATTTTGTTTCCGTATGGTGTTTGAGTTTACTCGTTTTCACATTTTAAAAATTCATGCCTTATTTTTAATTTTCTTAAAATAAAATAAGTAGAATTTCATGCTACCATCTACTTAATGCAATTTTGAATTGAATTTTTTATGAATTTTGTACTAAATCAAACTGTTGGATTGTTATACTTGAAAATAATATAAGTTTATAATAATAACACATTTCGTTTCACAGGTTTTGTGATCAATGGATTGTCTTTTCTTTGTCAATGAGATTGAGATTATTGCATGGAAGATACTAAATGATTGCTGTCTAGTAGACAATCTTGTTACATTTCTAGGAAACAGGATCGATAGATGGTTACTATTTTCAGAGCACTTACCAATTGTTATCCATGATTGTTTCCACATACTTGGCTCATTTTCTTTAGTCATATGAATTACACGCTTTACTAAGTTTGTTTTCATTTTTAAATTTTTATTTTTGAAGAGCACTGAAACTAAGAATCTAAAGTAAATATTTTACAAAAAATCTAAAATGTTCTAGCGTTAGCTTATAATTAGAGTCAGTAAATGGAAGATTCATTTAATTAAATATAGAAATGATTAATTTAAAAATAAGAAAAAGTACAGTGATGCATAAAATCATTTGTTTCTTTTTTATTTATTCTAATTTCTATCGATTAAAATGGTTATGATTCATAGCATTAAATAGTGAACATAAACTACATTAACTATACACAAGTAGTATCTGTTTCCATACCTAATAATGCATCACCTAAAACTGTAAGTAGGAATAAACTGCTTTTAAAAATTATTATTAAAAGTCTTTAAATGAAAGTTCTTTTAAAGAATTTTATAATAAAAGAATACTCATTTAAAAAATTTAATTAAAAATTCATTTAAGAAACAAGCAGCATGTCCTCTTTTGGACCTTGTGCCATAAAACCCAATCATTTAAAAAACAGAATTTAAAAAAATACTTATTAAAAGACTTTTTCATAATTATTTTTATAATTAAAGTTCTTTTAAGCAAATTTAATGCCACCTACTCTGTCTAGTGGTCTGCCTGACTGTCGATAGGGAGATCTGGGTTCGAATCCCGGTTCCAGCATGGATGTACTTTCTCTCTCTCCTGTCTTCCTGTCTTTGTCTTTTCCTTGTATGAATGGAGTATGTGAATGACTACCTACCTTATAAGTGGGTACCTATGGTATGTGTGTACTGAGAAAGACGGACTCCACACCCAATTACGGTTCAGTTGAAAATGTGCAGCACCTATACTGCCAGTCTGGCTGGCACTTAAAAAAAATTAATATTTTGTAACTGAAGTATAGCATAAACGCTAATAATATTGTTAGATAAATTTTTTGTTTAAGCAGAAAAATATTATTTTTTACAACAGAAGTATTTAGAGTGGAAACTAAAAAATACATAAATATGTTTATTAATAAAAATACTATAGTTCGATTCTAAAAAATAAGAAAATAAAAGCATACAAATATTTCAAAATTATCATAAATAGAATTATAAATTAAAAATTTTAAAATAAATGAATTAGAGTTAAAGGCACTCATACATAAAATATTCACAGTAATCATGAAAATTATTGGATTTATTTCAGTATAAAAATTCATCACATTCTTTTTATAATTAATACAAGCGTTTTTATATTACACAGTAAGAAGAAAAAAAAAACAAACAAATGTTTTATTTATGAGATTACTATATAT
>JAPDSC010057327.1:89706-148985 GCA_026290005.1 Latrodectus geometricus
GATAAATCTTTAAATCTTTCTGGAATATGCTTAGTGTAATCGGTTTTGATTATTGTCATGGACAGGTTCGAAATTGTTTCATTGCTTAAAGAGATATAGATTGCACTGCTCCATTGATAATGCGAAATCCTTTACTTTGGAAGACTTCAAGTATCTAGGCCACATTTTTTGGAGCAATCATAAGATTAATTTGATTGATATATTGTTTCAATAATTGGTTGAACACATAAATTTTAATGATTGAATGATACCTTTTTAATACAACTCAATTTTGTGTTAAAATAAACAATAAAATAGAAAATATAAAATATACATAATAAAATATGCTAAATATTTTAAAACAGTCTTCGTACAACCTCATCTTTCAAGTTTTTCACTTCTTTTTTCCTATTTAAACGAGAATCAAGAATGCAAACCAAATACTTACTGAAACCGTTATGTTGAACACCTATATGTCAAATTTGATGCAAAAGGCTGTCTGTTAAAACTAAAAGGCTAAAAAATACTTTTATCCTGATTTACTTTCCCATTATTTAGGCACAGACATTACAGACCTTTCAAAGCAGAATTTAGTCTTACATAAACTATCCCCTGCTTCTATTTAAAAGTACTACCACAAATAATTAAGCTTTCGTTAAAAAGGACAGAATTCATCCAATGGTAATAAAGGGCAAAGTCTAAATAGTCGGTATTTATAAATATATTGAAAACAATGGGACTGCTATCAGTTCCTTGTAGGTTAGTTCTTGTCTATTGAAAAGTAAAGATATCACAGCCATATCTAACAGCATGCATATATAAATTTATAACAAAACATAATACAGGACTTTAATGTTAACTGGTTTGGAATATTGATTTACCAGCAGGCGCTAAGTAATTTGAACAATGCTTAGGCAGCGAGATCATACTTCAGGTAGCACCATAATCCCCATATTCACATCACATCAGTTGAAAAACTTTGAACATCACAGATTAATGTGGAAATGTCCCCAACATACTCTAACCCAGAGATAAAAAATGTGGTCTCTTCCACATACAACCCGTGCAAGTGATGCTTCCCTCTGTTGATTTTACGGGAAGCAGCTGGAAGTAGAAGCCAGGACTCATTATCTAACAGCACACACATAATAAGAAATAGGAACCCTAGTATATACCTAAAGGTTTTCAGGTTAAGCCCCTTCTTCAAATCCAATGTTATGAACAACCTACACAAAGTGTACGTCGTCCGTCGAGAGCCATGATTACATTTCGCGTCTAATAGAGGCCACCCACAGGTCACCTCCAATCGAAGTGATCTGGCCTTTCATTTATATAAAATTAATCTTCAATCCCTAAAATATTCGGCATTTATTCCCAAGTTTTGTATTATAGGCTACTCAAAGTCTATAAAGAGTGCAAAGGGAGACAAACGTTACTTCTGAAGAATCTTTAATGGCATGATAAACATAAGATACCTGTTTGACACTGGAATGAATTCGTCTAAACCCAGCTTGCTTGGGAGACGAAATATTGTTGCTCTTTGAAAACCAGGTTAGTATAGATTGTTATATCAATTTTTTCATAATTTTCGATTAAACACTAGTCAAATCATTAGGTCAATGAATTTCAATATTGTTGGTAGGATTAGCCATTTTTGAAAATGTTACAATAATAGATTTGTCATATAATTAGCACATGTTGTTAATTGATATTTTACTTTTATTAACTTTCATTCATTAAATAATTTTAGTATTTCTTTAAATTATTCATAGTTTTTGGTTTCCTTTTAATTAAACTTGAGTAATTTAAATTTGTATATAAATTACTATTAAGAATTTCAATCACAAATTCTATAGTTTGTGAGTACTTTTTACCAAAATAAGCTTTAAAAATAATCAACTAAAAGATCAATTTTTAAGAAAAAAAGTAATTTATTTATCCCTGAGAAATTCTCTTATTTCAGCAAAGGGTATATTTACATTATTTCTTTGCATTATGTTTCAACGTGAATACATTAATAAGCAGTTTTCCTTTTCGCTTCTTCTAAAGTTCCACTTCTACTTACTTTTTGCTTAAACAAAATATTCACTTTTGGTAAAAAATTTTCTATATTTTGTTTTGAAAGATAATTCTTTGAAAGTAAGCCTTAAAGCTGATAGTTTGGGATGCTTAAGTTTGGAAATATGTAAACTCTTTTGGCACAATGTTTTTTCTATGTTTGCGCTTTTCAGTTAAAATGTCTTTTTTCGCAACATCTGCTTAAAATATTTCTATGCTTTCAGCTAAAAAGTGATTCTTTTTTAAGGAAAACATTTAGATAATATCTTGAAAAACATGGGAAAAGAATATAGTACTTATTTTTTTTTTTATCTTATTACTAACTAAAGATTTCAAGAAGGTTAAAGCAAAATGGTATTCTTTTAATAGACGAAAGCGATATTGTATTCAATGAATAACACGTGTATTCAACATTATTATATTTAAACAAATAACATTACACTATTCTCATAAACTATACGATAACTCATAATGAATAAGGAAAACATTGAAAAAAAGTATTTTAATGCAAAGAAAAATATGAAATATTTTATTACATATTTTAAGCATATTATGACATCAATAATGTTATAAAATATTTATTACTTCTGTTAAAATCTAAAACAAAACAAAAAAAAATTCTTTTTCTAAGTAAGCAAAATTTAGTAAAAATTAGGAATCGCTTAGTAAATTTGCACTTTTTTAATATCTTTACAAAAATGAAAATATTTCAATAAGTTACACATTTATTCATTAAATAGTAAAATATTATTTTATCAATATTTATATAGGGATAAATCTTTAATCTAAAACCTTTAGAAAAGTTTCATATGTGATTATTTAAAATAAATTCATAAGGTAATATTTTTAAAAATTACGTTAGATTTATGAAACAAAAATTATTTTAAATGTAATGAAACCGATAACATTTTTGTATAAAATTATATACTTTACTCTTAACTTCACTTGAATAGTTTAATCGTTTAAGTAAAATCAAAACTCCTTTAAATTTAAGTTTCTAATTTTTATTCTTATAGAAAATTTCTGGAAATTTTAAAGGGATATAACTTCAAATATCTTTTGAAGAAATCACAAAGATGAATTCGCACGATTTGTTTATAATTTTTAGTGTCTTTAAAATTTACTAAATATTTAACATTGAACTAAATTTACTAATTAACATTTTCTTTAATACTGAACAATCATAAATTGTTATACAATATAACACATCTCTATTCAAGTATAACGTAGCATACTTTACAAATTCATGTAATAGGAAATCAACAACTGAATTCTTCAAAAATATTATATTTTATGATGTAATATATAAAATAAAAGATTTTGTAAACTACACCAATCATGCTTATTGATAAGTTTCAGGCCTGTTTTTATACTAAAAATGTTTTTAATTAATTTTGAATCCACTAAAAAGTATTTAAATCATACAATATAATTAAAACGTATTTATTAAAATTAAAAACAAATGCATCTTAACAGCATTAGTTTTTGAATTCTATTTAATATTCAAATTTATCCAAAAAGTTTATTGTGCTCTTATAAATACTGTTTGGAAAATTGGCCTGAATTTCTTATGTGATAATCCATAAAATACTATCTATGATCCTTCTATGCAAAATTACAAAAATCAAATATATCCACATATAATTTTATTATTTAATAGATTTTCCAATTAATTTTCATGAACTAACAAAATGAGTTATTCCTAAATTTATATGTTTATGTGAAGGATAAGAATTTTAAATAAATTTTATTAAGAACATAAAAAATTTTACTATTTATTTGAAATAAATGTTATTGTTCAAAAAATTTTACAATGTGCAATTAAAATCTCTGATCATATTCAGAAAAACTCAAATAAGTTACAGTGTTAATCCTCTAATCAACAGTGAATAATTTATTTATCAGAAGGCAATAATATTAAATATTAGAAATTTATTTATATTTTATTAATTGAATACATTATCATAAGTATATTTCCCGTAAAAACAGAACGTAATATTTTAATATAATAATAAAACTAATTTTCTTTCCTGTGAGGGAATATCAAACATTTAATGAAACTTATCATAAAACTTATCCATTTTATAATGCAAAATATTTGATTTTGATGTGCAACTATTTACTATTTATATAGATTTAGCCTCATTCCATTTTTAAAGTATTAAAAGTATTTAAAATTATTAGAAACGGATATATATTCATTAGGTATTTATTACCAAATAAATATTTTTATCTTATTGTAAAAGTTAAGTTTTTAACGACTTAATGAGTTTCTGAATTTTAAGTTAAGTTTTTAGTGATTTCTTGACCTTAAAAAAATTTATTTTTATAGTTTATGTAAAAACTTTATGCTTGAAGTATAAAAATAAGATTAAAAAATGTAATTAATGCTTATTAAGAGAAATATTTAATTAATCATATAAAATATAATTACTATTAATCAAACAAAAATGTCGTTATATTAATCAAAGTAATATTATTCTCATTTAGTTAGTTTTGATAATTAGTTTTGGTAAAACATTTTACATTTCAGTAAATAAACATTCTTAACTATTTTTTGCATTATGTATCTGCATACAATCAACTTAATGTAATAAATAAAATGTATGAAATAAATAACTTTATATTATCAACTTAAGATATCCCTCTATCAATCACTGATTTTTACAAAGTTTGAAAGTTAATTTAGTAAATTTAGTAAATTAAACTTACAAAAACATTTAAATTGCTCGTAAGCACAACTACTTTGCTAGCAATATTTACAATGTTTGGACATGTTTCCCATAAGTTGATCAATCACTGCAATGTGAAATAATTGCTTCTGTTCCTGAACAGTGATTTATGAATTTATAGTTAAGACTAAAGTAAATAAATATATACAGAAGAGTATGTTTCAAAGAGTTTCAGGGATATCAAGTCAGGAAACCAAGATACAAACTTAAGAAGAGTAACGAAGCTCTTATGCATAATCCTTCCTTTCCAGGTAAACATCATTTAGCTAAATTATATAGGACAGTTTTTAATTACGTACATTAATATCTATTTAAACAAAATAATAATTTTCTATAGTTTAAAGTTTTATAATTAAGTATGAGAATTTATTTGAAGACACAGGAAGTCATCCAAACTATGAATTTTGTAGTTTGGCGTGGTATCCCCAAAACATCTCTAGTTTATAATTGTGGCAGTTTGGAGTATAAGATTGTACTTAATATCATATTTCATAATACGGAAAAAATTGCACGTGGTTTGTTGTCTTTAATTTAATACACGCTTATAATCAGCTTGAAAAGTTAATTTTAATTTAAGTGTGAAAACAATTTTTTACAAATGATGCTAGAAGGATGCAGAATGATGGATTCTATAGGAAGGATCCATTATTTTTTATGTTTCGTCATTAATAAGGGGTATATGTAATCGTAATAGTTTATGTATAATCATATTTGTCTTAATGTTTCTAAATTGGTTTGGGGTTGGTCTATGAACTTGCGTGACTACAATAGCAATAATAAATAAAGGGTATGGACATTTTTTCACCAATCACTTGTTTTTGGATAATTTTGATTATAATTTAGAATTGTTTCTTTACTGGAAAATCGTCCGAAGAAAATATTAACACATTTAATTATTTTTGAAGGCGTTCAACAACACGTCAGCAATCAAAATATTCTACTTAACTTATTAAATAATTCAAATATTTTTACCTGAAAAAGTAATTCTAAAATTTTATGCAAAATAGATTCATTTCTGCTTGAAACTTCTGAAATTTTGTAAATTTTATGTAAGTATAGTTTCTCTTTCTCCAATGCTAACACTATCACGATACGGATTTCTTTAATGAAGTTAATGAAATACGAGTTAGAGATTTTATTTCTTTTCATCCTATTTGACAACGATATACAAATTTTTAATTGAGACTGATAGCCAAAAATTAAGGCTTTCTTCGTGATGTTTATTTTAGAAAACGAATCATGATATTAAGTAGTGAATCCTGTAAAAGCTCAAATTTTAAACAAGTCTCTTTTTGATTGGAATGACTTAGTACATTCTGTTAGTATTTCTCAGAAAATGTAAGTCAAATGTAGTTGTCTGAAAATAAGTCTTATAATTCTAAGAAGTTCATTAGCTTCCAGACTAATTTTGAATGTAGAAAGCTGAATCTCATAAACCTAGATTCTATATTCACCCTATCTTAACTTTCACCACCTTATTGTATTTGAGATCATAGAAGCCCAGTTTTGCAACTGCTTTTTTTGGTGAAATAAGTCTTTCTTTTCTAGTGAATGTATCAAAAATATTGAACAGTATTGACTTTATCATTTTCTAAATTTTGTCCTTGAAACATTCTAATATCACAAAGATTTTTCTTACCCCTATCCTTGATAAAACTTTATAATTATTTCTTCTATTTCTAGCTCTATTTTTAGATATAATTTCCAAATGCAACTTCTAGAAAATTATTGTTTTCCTGTTTTTATTCTCTCTACTATAGTAAAATAGTATAAATTTCTTCCTCCGTATAAGTTGAAAGAGTAGTGAGATTTTTTAAATGACGTGTTAAATTTATTTTTGGGTATAGACATTGCACAAAAATATTAAAGATTCTCAATTTCAAGCAGAAGCATTTTTAAAGTTACACAATATATAATTTTAATTCCAGTTTTGTCTTCCAATTATTAATTTTTTTCACAGTCATGTGATCCTTCCATAAAATTTATAAACTTTATTCAGACATCATTAATATCAATTGATTATACACTATATAAGCTATTTTATATTTGTTTATAATAAATTTAAATTTGTCCTAAAAAACTGTTACTTTTTATTGTTAATTAGTTTTAAAAAACATTATTTTTCAAATTTTGAATATTTCTAACAGAGTTTGTTAACTTAGTCATAAAAAAATTTGGTTCCTTTGTTAAATATTTTAATTATTTTAATGCATAAAAATTTTAAATATTTAAAAAATAAGTAGATAAATTAAAGAGTTAAAAAGTAACTGGGATATGAAATACCTTTCTCATGATTGCCAAAAACATTTGTGCTAAATGTATGTCTTTTAAGCAGGTCGAATAATGATTTCTCAGTTTTGAACAATAAGTGAAAACATGTCTGAGTAAACTATTGGATTACATAATAAATAAAATGTTTGATAAATACAATAAAACCAGAAAAATATTTCCAAAATTTAATTACCACTTTTATTTGAGAATTTTGGATTTTTAAAAGTTTTAAATTTTATATATATAGTTTCTTTGAAATCATAGGATGCAAAAATATATGACTACGTTTTTTTGATAAATAATTAAAAAAATATTGGAAAACATTTTTGATATAAAATGATGCACTTTCAATCATATTAAAATGTCCTTTTTTCATTCCTTATACGTATTAATAAATAAAAGAAGTATATAAGAAATTTGCCACATAACTTATATCCAATTTTGTATTTTTAGTATGCAGAAACTCAAAGAAAGTCTAAAAATCTAGAATTGTGTTTGTATCTCGTCTTCATTAACTGCCATTCTTCTTCTGTCATCATAACTTCATTAACTAAATTTAATCCTAAATTAGTACTTGAAATAATTACAATGAGTAAGTATTGAGAATAAGTATAGACGTAAACTTATATTGTTCAAAAACCAGGCCCTACTTGCTACTAGAGCTATTAGAGTAAAATATAATTTTATATTTAAAATATTTCCTAAAATTGTGTCAAAGAATTTGTTTTATTAATTATTAATTTCAATGTACGATGGAACAACATTTTAGAATTTTTATAAAGACAGTTAATTTATATTGAATTTTATTTGTAGTATGATAAAAATGATAAAAAATGCAGAGGAGTTTTTTTCTTCATTACGAAAGATATTTAATGCATTTTATATTAAAATATTTAAAATTATGTATAATATAAAAATGCTCAGTTCACTGTCTTTTCATGTATATTGTATTTTCACTTTGTTTAATTTAACTCAAATATTAAAAGAAGTTTGAAAGACAAAGAAATTTTATTTGAAGACATTTTCATGGAAGAAAAATTTTCTTTCTTAATCACCAACAAATAATCCATTTTACTATTGTGTCATCTCTTACAAAACATGAAAATGTTCAAACTTTTGAAATTAAATTCATTTTAATTCATATGCAAATCAAAAAACGTTATTCTAAGAAAAAGATAAAATTTCAAGTTTTTAACATTACATTAAAGATACTACATTTCAAATGAAATTTCAAGAGTTCTACACTTGATTTCATTTTAATAACTGAGAAGTTATCATAAAATATTTTTCAGAACAAAAAAAGAAATATAAAAATTTTTAAGTTTTCCATTAAAAAAAAAAAAATATTTTATTTCTACCGCCAAGAAAAAGTTTGACTGGGAAACTAAATTTCTTTGATATAATTTATAGGAAATTATATGTAGGAATAAATAATTATTTCTTTTATTATATAAATTTTTTTTTTATAAATTTCATCTTGAAAAGTTTAGACTATTTTTAATTCATTTTAATTATTTTTGAAATGACAAATTTTTACAATTAATTATTTCATTAAAGTTTGTGTTAGGTTTTTACACTTAATTATTACATTAGTAATAATTAAGTGTAAAAAAACCTAATTTATACATACATATTAAAATATTTGTCGTATGTAAATTAGACCAGTGTCATTATCCTACATAATTTACAAAATTTGATATTAAAGAAAAATGTATAATGAGAACTTTTACAAATATATTTACTGATTCCTAAAATTAATTAATCTTAATTGACATTTTTCGTCTTACGATAAAATTGAAATCACTAAATTTCATTTGGCATAAATATTTGAAGTAAAGTTAATTTAATATTTCCATTCAAAAATGTTTTATATTTTAGTTTGATTCAGAAAAGGGTAAAATGCTATAAAAAACTGGTTTTTTTTTTTTTTTTTTTTTTTTTTTTTCCAATTTAAGTATAGAATTTTTAGGCTTGTATAAGAATTATTAAAAATCGTTCAAAAAAAAATAAAGAAAATTTCACTCTATAAATTAATACTAATAAGGCATATATAATAACTGTTATACGATTTTCAATTTATTACAATTATGGATTATTTGCTTACCAATTTCTTCGATACTTAAAATTCTTTTGAGTTAAATACTATCTCTCTCAGAGAATAAATTAATATCTATATACTTTCAATTTAATAATTTACATTTAATTGAACCTAAGTAAATATTTAACCGATGACTTTACTATTTAATATGATTTTAGTGAAAGTAATCTAGCCATATATTTATAACAATTAATTTTAGAAGCCCGAAATCAAATACATTGAATGTTTCCCTTAATTTTAAATCGGGTTAAAAACGAATTTTCTAAAAATGAATTTTTTTTAAAATTTTATTTGACTTTAACTTTTGTAAAATTTACTAAAAATAATAAAAATAAATTGTTTTACTCATAGTTAAAGCTTTTTTTTTTTTTTAAATAATTTGCAGCGAAAAATGTTATATGCCTTTTTATCAGTTGAAATATAAAAATAAATTATGAATAAAATGAACAAATAACGATTGTTTTACCAACATAGATAAAATAACCAAACCATTCTTTTTTTAACTTCATTATGAAAATTCTGTTGTGCAATTTATTAATTTTTAGGCAGAATGTTTTATAAAAAACTGTATATAATTTTTTTCAAATATATCTGTTTCCTTGTCACATCCTTCTTTTTCTTTTATATTGCAAAAAAAAAAAAAAAAAAAATAAAAAAAAATATATGCTTTACCTGATTAGTTTGAATAAATCGATTTACTTTTCTGATTCTGCTTTTTAAGCGCTTTTTTAAGAGTCATGTTTAAATTTAATTTCTTCATCATTGTTTTAACCTTATTATTTTTTAGTTACATTAATAATTCAATAAACATAAAGTTGATGAAATAATAACATAAATAAAGTAAATTCATGCATAACTTAACAACATAAAAGCTTTTCTATAAGACAGAGAATTATAAAAATATTTCTAATATGCTAATTATATTATTTTAAAATAAATTATCGGTAACATAATGAAAATATACATGGATTTAATTAATAAACTTAAATTGAGATATTCTGGATAAAGACTCTTATAAAAATGTAGTGTAACAAGAAAAGTTAGAAAAAAAGAGCTAATAAATGCTTGCTATTAGTAATAAGGAGAAAAAAAATGTCTTTTATTTAGATATTGGTTAACTGTAATAAATTACACTGAATCTATCTTAATCTTTATATTATTAATTTTTTTTAATTTATAAAAGCCTAACCACATTGATTATCAATTTTTTATGAAAAAGTTTTAAATTTTTGACAATAAATATGCTTAGATTTTGGTTCATCGATTATAAGATTTAACAAACTATAAAAGTTCTTATGTTGTTTATACGCAAGTAAAAAAATAATCTTTTTTTAGAAGAAAAAAAAACTTTTTTTAAAAAAATTAGATGTGATTAAAGCAGAAAGTTGGTCTCTTTTAAATGATTGAAGAATTTGCTGAAAACAGATAATAAACAGTTATTTAAATGTTTTTTTTTAATCGAAAGACAAGATTTTTTTTAAAAAGGTGTTTTCTTATTGACTCCAGTTAGAGTTGGAATGCAAATAATGAAAGAAGGGAATGCAAACAATAAAAGAATAGAATGCAATAAAAGAATATTAAGAATTTAAAATTTTCATATACTAATGAACAAACAAAGATAAATGTCAAAGTTAAAAGAACAGTTTAGTTTCGAAATTTTTTTAACAAGCACATTTTTTTAACAATCAATTTGCTATATTTGATAAAATGATTTTCCTATTACAATAAACAGCGTGCAAATAAATTAGATATAAAGAATGTTTGGTACGAAAAATTACAGAATATTAAGAAGCCGTTTAGTATTATAATAAATCAAGATTCATATTATTCCTCAGGAAGAATATGCTTGATTCTACCTTGTAAAATATTTTCATAAAGGAAAAGAATTAGTTTGTAACAACTTGGTGTTATACATTAGATCTAGGTTGATTTTTTTTGAATGATCATTATGTAATGGCCATTTGAATGACTATTTGTAACAACTGGGTATTATATATTAGATATCAGTTTGATTCTTTTGAATGATCATTTAGGCTGGAATTTTCCATGATGATGAAATGTATTTTGGCAGAATTTTGAGTTTTTATAAAAACACATCTGAAGTTATATAGTAAAATATTTTGAAATTAGAATAAATCATAAGCTTTGAAAAAACAAAGTATAAAAAGCAATCAGAATTCATTATAGCTTTTATTAATTAAGATTATCAAGTTCTAGTAGACTTTAAAGTCAGAAATAAGCTTATGACTTATTTGATAACATATATCTATGATATAATTAAATCATTTTGTAATTATTTACAATCATAACATATGTCAGGTCACTAATAATGCATTTTAAAACAATAGAAATTGAGAGTTACAAAATAAATATGTTGTCAATAATATAAAACATATGGAGAGTAAATAGAGTGAAATAAAATAAATATTAATGACAAAAATAAATTGAGTTTTATTATACTTAATTACACATTTGTGATTAAGAAATCATTATTATATGTATGATTGATCATTAATATGTATTTTATTAATCAAAATTGAACAAATACTGAGCCAAGAATTTGAGAAATAATTTAAAATATTATCCATGACATTCAATAAATTTATTATAGCTCATTTGACATACTATTAATTCAGTATATATATATATATATATATATATATATATATACACGAACTCCATTGAGACATTTACATCCCTTACATCGTATAAATTAAATAATACTCTTTAACTATTATTGTTCCTGTGTAAGAGTTGAATTTACTTTATTATATTTGCTTGAAGGTAATTAAAATATGTAACATATTTCCTGCATACATTATGACGTTTTGCATTGAATTTCCCTTTTGAAGCGGTTATATTTCAATTAAAGTGACAATGTACCCATTGTTCAACTGAATTAGGATAATAAAGTTTCATTTGCCTATATTAATTGCACAAAATTTTATAGTCCATTAATTTTAGTTAATTAAAATAAAGGATAAGTACTCGTTGACAAATAAATCTAATTCGCATCTGAATTAATTTTATTTCCTAATTTCATAAACAAACTTGATTTATTTCCGATATAATCCTGTATGCGATTATTTGGCCTATTAATTAGATATGATATCCCTTCTGTTATAGTGTGAAATGTCAATATTATAATAAAGCTGATAGAATAAAAATGTAATTACTTTTTGTAAAGAAATCTCTATATTTAACTAAAGATTTCTACATTTAATTTATAATAATTATTATTATTAAATTATATATCTTGTTAGCATTTCTAAAAAATTTCCTGTTTTGATTATATTGAAAATAAATTTTAGTTTTCTGGTGTTTCTCTGTTAAACAAATGGAGAATTCACGAAAAACTATTACACGTTGTTTTACTATTTTATGATTTAAAATAGCATTTTTTATGTCACTTAAAGAAATAGTACTTATCATTTAAGATTGTTTTATTTGTGATATGTATACAAAAAAATTGAAGCTTATTTGTTTCTAAATAATTTCAATTCTGTAAATGTATTTACCTGTTTACATATTTAGTTAACGTGTTGATAATCAATGAAACTTGGAGTTAAGATGGTAATAATTGAATGGAATGTTGAACAAAATAATAAATTTTTTCCTATTAACTGTTTAAATCAAAGATGTAGTTTGGAATAGTTATAGAACTATTTGAGTGAGTCGATAAATTTAACCTAATTTAATTAGAGCTTAAAATGTAAAAAGAAATTACATAAATTATTCCTTTTGAAAGTGCAAAAGTATATTTAACTACCAATTAAATTTTCCAGTTGTTTACATTAAAATTACAAAAAATGAATATAAAGAATTATTTTACGATTTAAAATTATGGAATACAGAGATATTTGCTTTTTCCACTTGGATTTAATGGCACTTGATTTATCATGAAATTGAATGTTTTATGTGAATTTATCATGAAATTGAATGTTTTATGTGTTCTACCAGGTTTTGATATTTATTAACTACTTTATTTTAAAGTTTAGTTTTAAATTAAAATGGATTTAAGCATGAAAAATATTTTATTGTTTTATGATTGAATAAAATTTTGCCTGTTCGGTTTAATTTAAAAGCTATATCACATTTTTAGATTTAAATTTATAATGCGTTTAATAATAAATAAAAATGTTTGCTTTTTTTATATTAATTTAAAGTATTTTATTTTAATGATAAATAAAATGTTTTTAAAATTTGTTTTATGTTTTTGAAAATCAAAAAAATTAAAATGAGATTGAAATGATGTTTTGGGATTATAAAAAAAAAAAAAAATAAAATATAATTACATCATTTTAGATGTTTAGAAACTTCAATTAGACCCTACTTTTAAAAATCATTCCTTTTTTCTTTCCATTTGCCATTTCACAATTAATGCAACAAAATATTTAATCATAAAATCCAAAATTAGTATAACGATCCTGAATAGTGTGAGTTTAAAATGAATAAATAACACGTGAATCATATTCCATACCTTTAACTTTCCATTAACAATTAACCTCTATACTTATTTCAATGCACTTTTTTGTCTCTAGTTGCTTATAATTTCAAATTCTAGAAAGCTCAATTAAAAATTTAAAATAAAATTTATTATTTGAAAATGTACAAAATATATAGGACATTTTCAATACCAATATAAATAATTATCGATAATAAATAGCTAGTGGGAATAATTTATATTACTATAATTAAGTCATTTGACACATAGTATTTAAATAAAAATAATTAATTTTATAATTTTTCAAAAATAAAATATTTATACAAATGATGTGAAGAGTAAAATTTTTGTGTATACATAAAGAAATTGTGATAGTTTAACAGTCTTTATTTAATAAGTTAAGCAGATTTATGCATCTTTTGTAAATACTTTTATTTTTTGGCATAAATCATTGGAAAAGTTTTAACACTCAAAAATCTTTATATCAATTTAAATGTATTTTATATCTTATTCAAAAGGTAACCATTTCTATAACAATTACAGTATCTATTCATTCTTAAGTAAAATATAAAACAATTAGTATTTAAATGGGGTTGTTGTTAAACTTTAACAAATAATATATGTACCATACGTTTATTCAGTTGCATACTGTTTTGTTGAAACAATTTGTAATTTTGAAAAACATATTTCTTCCTTTGATAATTTTATAAAACTTGAAATTATGTTGAAAGGTAAGAAAAAATATATGAAAAATAAAAATAAATTTTTAAATATTTCGTTATCTAATAAAGAAATATTCAGATAAATAGGGGAAAAATTTAATCGTTTTATTTTAAAATAAAAATAGGCTTAAACTTTCAGAAATTGTTAACATTTTCAAATTATCTTAGTAACATTTCGAAAATTTCAATACTTAATAATATGGAGTTATTATCTGTTAAATCATATGGTAGGCTTGAATTTAAGAATGCAGTTTACATTTTACATAACAAATAAATATATAAATTGCATAAGTGACAGCTGAAATTTGTTAATACAAGCATATAATCCAAACCTGGAATATTAAAAATGATGTATTGATGGGTTGGTAAAATTAAGATGATACATTTTGTAAAAATCTAAAACTATGAAATATTGCAAAGTGCAATTATCGACAGGCTGAGTCATTAAGTGTCAAATAAATATTAATAATGAGTATCGAGAGTGCAAGTTGAGGAAAACTCAATAGTTAGGGAATGAGTTTGGATAGCTTAGAACTCATTCTGATAGTTATTTCGTAAATAATGGATTTTAGTTGATTACACAGTGCAACTACAAAATTACATAAATTTGATTAGGTGACTCAGGGATTTTTGCTGCATAAATTTGCCTTTTGTGGAGTTCTTAAACTGGATTTTTGCTCTTATTTATTGTATCTTTGAACATATTTTAATGTTACCTTATTTTACGCACAATGATAAATTGATATTGAGTAAATATTAAAATACTACTAAATTGGATTAAAAACAGTATTGATGCAAAATACGTAACAAAAAGCATATATAAGATAAAATAAAACTTAAAATATTAAGTGCTTAAAATATTCGACATGGACAAGATTATAAATTATATAGAAATATATTAAAATATAATTATAAATATAAAAGTCAAAGTTTTGTATTTCTTTTTCACAATGTTTCATAGCAAAATATCAATCAAATTGAGTTTCTTATTAACATATTATTCATGTAAACTTTACTAAATCACATTAATGTAAGAAAATTAAACTTAAACATACTAAAACTTATCATGCTTTTTAAAATTAGTATGCATAATTTTAATTCTGTTTCTTTTAACCTATGTATTATTCTTAAAATTTTCATTTACTAATTATAACATTCATATCATACTTTATTTTTTTTAGGTTTTAATTTAATTTATTGCTTTTCTCATAGATACATTACACCTATAACAAAACTGTTTTCACTTTTTTGTAATTCAAATAATTTCAAGTTTGAAAGGATTTTGTTAAGTCGAATGGAAAATATGTTAAATTTTATTCTTCGTATATTATCTATATACTTATAAAAAATCAAAATATATTTATTAATGAGTATATAAAATGTTTGAAATGTTTTGAAGTTGAATAATTCTTAAAACCAGGAAGTTTAATGTAAACTGATAACACTAATGGTTAAGAAGGGGCTAAGAAGGATTTTTAGCCCTTGTCAAGGAACTTCAGTTTATGATTCTGACATGGGGAATATCAAAACGGTAATCAAAGTCATTCTAAGAACGGACAAGCATATTAGCCTCTAAAGAGGCTATTTCTGCTAAAATTCTGCCATTTAGGTCACCAAAATTCAAGGGTTTCCCTATTAAAAGATATATTTTATGAATTTTCGAAGGAAAAGGTCCAGAGGCATGATATTATGCGATCTTAGTTACGAATTCCGCTACCTTTGACCAATACATCTTTCACTGAAATGGTTATTTAAAGAAATGTTCCAATGAGGTATTACATAATATTATTGTGACGTCATGTGCTTGAAGCCTTCCAAATTGTGTAAAAAGGAAATTTTTTAACTTGTCTACGTAAATAAAATTTCTTTTTTCAATGAAATAAAGCTAATGATTCGGTTGTACTGATTTATCCCTTACATTAAAATTTAGGGAGTGCTATTATATCTCTCAAAAATTCATGGGGCATTAAAAAAATCAAACAGAAATATGGAATATAATGAAACAATTTTTTCATTTTGGATGATGATATTAATCTCCATTGATAATTTTCTATGCATACTGTAATAAATTAAATCCTTGTATACACACATTGCGGTGATTTTTTATTCCAGAAAGATGAAATTATTTCAAGGATCATTATGTAATCAAAAAATTCAGCATAAACCTTTATCCTTATCAATAAATTTGTTTCATAATAATTGCCTAAAATTTGCATAATTGATTTCAATTTGATAAACCACTGCAACTTACGGTTTTTTTCTTGCGGGTGGTCAATCTCCTGTTAACGATATTTACAGGAGAATTTCGATCGAATATCCGATCAAATAAAACATTAAACAGAATTAAATGTCAAGAACAAACTAACCAAACACAAACTGGTATTATTAATATTTGCCAAAAACGAAAGAGAAAAGGCATTGAATTGATAAATGAAAATATGAGATTTTATTTTACAATGAGGGTGGCAACACTCATAGATTTTCATCTATGAGTGTTGCGACACGAGTTATGTGATGCATAAAGACTGTCAGTTTGCTTATATCTTCATTATTTTATAAACTATTAATCATTAATATCTTGTGAAAAATTTTCTAGAATCCATATACACATATCTTGAATAAAACAAGAAATAAATGAAACTTTACTAAATTTATGATATTGTAAATTGATATAGAAATTGACAATTTTTCCTACCCTAAAACCTTTGTTAGTTGCTTACAATTTAACATAAATATAATATCAATATCTTTAAAAAAAACCTAAAAAATTTGTTAAATCTGATGTTGATACAGTATAAAATGTAAACATAAATTTTTAGGCCATTGAAGTTGATAATAAATGGAACTTTTTATGCATTTTGATAAAAAAATTCAGATAAATCAGTTGATTAAAAAATTTCTAAATTATTTAAAATAATTTCTATGAGAACAGTGACTGATTGTAACTGAAGACATCAGTTTCCTTTTCATATAAAAACCTTCAAATTATAAAAATGATTTAAATTACAAAAATTTTGAAATAAATTTGTTCTTAAAAATAATATATATTTTAATAAATCTTTAATTTTGTCAGCTCATGCAAAAAAAAAAATATTTAAATAAAATGCTAAATATACAAAAAATAACTTTTTTACATTTTTATACTTGATGCAACATTTCCCATTGTCTCTCATATATTAATTTAAGTTTGTTATTTAACTGTCAAAAATTTCGAACCATAACTAAGTTTAACTATGTTAAGAGGGTTTGAACCTCTCAAAAATGGTTAAAACATCAAATTTTAGATTTATTTAAATTTAAATTCATTTATAATTCCATAGTATTTTTCTCATATTTCTATTTTTAAAGCAAATTATTTTAAACAAAGGAAATAATACTTGATTTGTAATAAAGTTTTCTAAGTAGTTTTTACACTACATCATGAATAATTGTACGCAATGTAACTGTTGAATAAATATGTCTTAAATTATATTAACTAATTCACAATTTTAAATATTTCTTGATTTTTGGATATTTAAAATTCATATGAAAACTAAGAATCTTTTTTTAGCTCTTTTGCAATATAACAATTCAACAACTAAGTCAGAAAAAGCGTACAAATTAGTATTGATAACAGTTTATAATAAGTTTTACTTATATGTTAAGTTTGTAACTAACTGATGAATGATTTATAATAATTACTTTATAAAATATTTTATTCAAATATTTTTTCGTGATTAGCCATTTTAATATTTAAGCAACTTCCATACTTACAATCATTTATACCTAAAATATGTTGTCAAATGATACGATTTATTACTTGATGTTATAACTTAACAATGTCAATGTTTGGTAAACAAAGGACATCATTTATTTCAGTATCAGAATCTTTTTGTTCTATGTTCAGTAAATCACATTTTTTGATAAAAACAATTCACTTATAAATCAATCTATTTACAGATCAATAGAATGATCGCTGATTGATTAATAGAACATAGCGTTGCGGTAGGTAAGGGCGTCGTTCTCGTTATCGAAAAAGGTAGTAAGACTGAATTCGAACCCAATCAAAGATCTGTCTCATTTTATTATGGTATCTGGATGTAAAATTTGTCTTAGTCACAATATTTTCCTGGAGAAATGATATCTTTTGGAATGGCAGTGCAAGCCTGGACGTTTTCTATAAATTCCTGCTTCTAAATTAAGCAGATGTACTTTTAATGCTACGGTGGCATGTCCGAAGAGCGTTCCACTATAAAAAAGGGCGGCCATCACTTACGCCCTTTCCAGTGGTAATAGCACAAATTACTAGTAGTTCGGCATAGGAAATAATTAATGTTTATAATGGTAACACAAGTTTTAAATTTATGAATACTTCTAAAGTACCACGGTATTTCAAAATTTTAATTTATAATATGTTTGTTTAAATAAAGTTATATATGAATTAACAGCTTTACTTTCTTTCACACACATTTTAAAAACTGAAAAAAATATTTTTATACATGTTTTTTAATGATTAAACAAAAATTATGAGATCTTATTATTAATAAGCACTTTAATTTTGAGCATAAATATTTAACAATTACGATAATTTTTTTTAAAAAATAAAGGGAATATTGGAAATAACATACGTTATAATTTTCATAAAATATTATTATATATTTCATACATATATTTGAAAAATATAAAAAGAAATATTTTTAAAATTTTAGTTCTCAAATAATATACACTATTTCAGTATTAAATACAGCTTCGGGTTCAACATTTGTTAACATTAGATTTCGATTAATATTGATAAATGTTTGAATATTAAAGACACACAAAGGATTTCACAGTAGTGTAAAATGTGATTTTTAAAAAGTGATCTCTTTCTATTGAAATAAGGTGACTTGAGAACTTTCAAGTGACAAAGATATATATATATATATATATATATATATATATATATATATATATATATGATGGTACAAATGAAAAATGTAATAGGTTTATGAAATTATGATTTTTCACCTCAGAAAATGCATATTTCGTATTTCAAAAATTAATATGCAAACATCTTTTTTATATAGATTTTCTTTAGTTTTTCTCTTACGTTTTATGAAATAATCACAACAATGATTGTTTTACATATTTCTCTACGATCGCGCTCGTCATTATTCATTAAAAGTATATTTTGAAACTTACTTTGAGTAAATTACCATAAACTGTTCACAGACATCACTCCCAAAAGCACATGCCTTTTACTCAATAAACGGATTTCTGTATTTCTATTTTTTTAGAACACTTTTATATATATTGGGCGAAAAATTAATCTTGTATATATTTTTATATTTTAGTGCACACTTGTTTGTAAAAATGTACAAAGCGCTCTGAGATTCTTTATTATGTTTAAATATTTAGTCCTCTCTATGTAGCTTTTCCCCTTCTACCAGAGTAGATTTACTTATATTCATCCCATTATCAATTGCTCTCGAATTACATTGATTGATACCTTAAATTAAGCCATAAAAATTCTTTTCATTAAGAAGCAAATTCTATTACAAATAAACTATTGATGATTGAGACTATTTTTAAAAATGAGAATATGAGTAGAAAGAAGAAAAATGTTCGCATTATATTGTGTGTGTGGCAAATGCATATTTAAAAATGTATGGCATTAAATGTTATTTGATATTTTTTTTTTGCTTTATGTGTTAACATTGAAAAAAGTTGTTTTTAACTCATTAAATAATGTTATGGAATCTATCTTTCAAAAATTTATGTTAAATGAATTATTTTTATTTAATGCAGTTATGTAATACTAAACATAAGAACTAAGAAAAATCATTCATTAAATTCTTAAACTACAATTATCTGTCAGTTCAAGGCTGCATTTGTAAATGATTAATCCTTTACAAGTGTTTTCATTTTATTTAATAAATTTAAAACTGATAAATTTAATTCCAGATTTTGAGATCTTGTTTTAAACTTTAGGTTACAGAAAATAAACATACCATACATAACTAAGAAAAAATTCCTTTGTTTTAAATATGAGAACTTTCAATTAATGATATGTGGTTTTTTAAAATCTAATGAAATTTTATTCCAATGTTAAAATATGTAACAAATAAAAACTTTCGACATTGAATGAGTAAAAAGAAAAAGATATGTGAACAGATATAATGCTTTTTAAAGGACATGTATTGGATGAATTATTCTAGTAAGTAAACAATATAGTTTTGATGAAACATTATATTCATTATACACTATCTACAAATAAATATTTGGTCAACTATGATTTATGAGAAAAATAATTTCTTTATATTAAATAGTTCCATAATTCTAGTGGAATTCCATAGATGTAATTATACTTGAAGCAATTACATCCTTAAACCTCCGTCCCAAGTTTTTCACTATATTGACTATGTTTGGGGTTTAGCACCATCTGGTACATAATGAACGTAAGTGTTGCATCTCTGTAAGATCACTGTTTTGTGTTTTGTAACACGTAGATAGTTTGTGATTATTCTGAGATGGAAAGTGAATCAAGTGTGAGCTGTAGGAAGCCAAAATGTATCTGATGTTTTGCATTTGGGATTTTATGTTTTTATTGTTCTCTTTGTATTTTGTATTGTTGTGTTAAGTAAAATTTATTTTTTTCAAAAGTCTTTAGCTTCACTATACCGCAATAGTTAGGATGAGTGACGGTTGTACTTTGTTCCACTCGACTTGGAGAAGACATTACGTACGTTTTTCTTCAATTTTTGACGGTTACTGCACTCTTTAATTTTGCGATCCTACTCATACCAAAGGTGTTCTATAGAACGTAAGTCTGGATTCTGGGGAGGCTAGACCAATCGGTTCACCGAATTATCAGTGTACCAATTAATGTGGAGTATCGTGACGTGACAAGTGGCGTTTTCATTCCAGAAGTAAAAATAATCCAACCTGTAAACTTTAAAATACTATATAATTATTTCTAAAATTGTTGAATAATTTTGCTTAAGCGAATAAAATTAGTTTAAAGAAAACATCTTATATTTAGTAACATTTTAATACATTTTTAATAATATATTTTGAGCAGAAGAATATTATAAAGATGCATTGTATATTTTATTTTTTAGAACCTGTAGAACTGTTACCAATGAAACAAATAATGGAATAGAGGATTATTTGTGCATTAAAATTTTTCAATCTTTAAATATTTAATACAATATGAAATAATTTTAATTTTTGATTTTGTTTGATTTGTAGTTTCAACTAATATTATATTTCTAACTATTCAATGATTTATCGAATGAGGAAATGCTTTGATAGTTTTAAGAATTTGAATAATAAGTCATATGTAAATTAAGAAAAAATTAAAGAACTATTAACACATTTTTACTTGTAAATTGTTTTCTATAAGCAAGAAACTTACTTAATGTCAAGGTGAATTTCAAAAAAGTAGAAATATTTAAAATTTTTTACTCACAGTTATTGTATAATTGTAATTAATTTAATGAGTAAATGTTATTAATTAAAATGAGTTTAATATATAATTTGTTCTGAATAGTTTGTTTATTTATCAGCATCCTACCATAGATATATTTCAAAATATGAAGAAAAGTTATTTTTTATTTCTTATGATGCATTTAAAGAAGACTTCAATAATATGCTATTGTTTAGTAAAATCTAATTAAATATAAATTTAAAAGATAAGTAATTAGTGAAAAAATCATTTATAACAGTGCAAACTCTTAATTGCCTCAAATATATTCCCAATTATCTAACAACAAGTTTGTTATAATTTACTTAGGACGTAAAATAATTTATTCATTATCTATACAGGGGAATGATAACTATAAAACTCATAAAGTCCTTGATTTCCTAAATTCTTAAGCTTTTCCAGTAATTTCATTCCTTAGTGATTTTAGCTCCACTTGATTTGAAATTTCTGAATTCAATTAATTATATTCGATGCATTATTTCGAATAATTCATTTATCATAATCAATAATCTTTATACAAATAAGGCTCAAGGATTAAAATTTGAATATTTCAAATAAATGATAACTGTTGATTTTCCAAGTTATCCTATAAGATTGTTTTATGTAATTCGTGTATTAAAATATTCAATGAAAATTATAAAATTTTATTGTGTTGAAATATAATTAGTTATTGAATTATTTTGATTGTTATTTAAAATGCAGATTGAAGGGTTATTTTTTTAAATATGATTTATTGCAAGATAATTTGTTCATTAGTTATGTTTGTTTTATTGTTTTTATTAAATAATTTACTTTATATATAGATAAAATTTTCTTAAATTTGTCATTTTTATAGATTATTGTTTTTAATTTGTTCATCCTTAAAAATTGCATTACATAATTAGTTCCTAAGCAAAATCATTTATATTTTTTCGTATAAAATGTGACAGCATCAATGCACAAGCAATTTTTTCTCAAATACATATTTGAAAAAATTTTAATGAATTTTTTTGCAATAAAGATATTTAATATTTGCTCTTTGAAATGCTAAGTTGGAGCAATCTGAAAATTCTAGGGAGTTATTATCTTTTAACAGTTATTATAAACTCATATATTTTGAAAATAATAAAAATAAGTTTTTGTAAATTATTTATTGTTGAATATGACTTCTCTTGAAAAGACATTCGTCTGCGGATTGTGAATTAGGTTTGAATATGCATTTTCAATTTTAGTTATTATATCTATTATATAAAACATCTGCGAAACAACTAATGTATATTAATTTAGATTCAATTAAAACGTGATTAGTGAGTTTAATCAAAACAATTACAAGTACTTATTTAAACATTGAATCTAATAGAATTATCCATTAATCATTTGACACATTTTATTAAATTTCAATTCAAAACGTACATAATGTTAATGATTTATTGTTTTTATCAAGAAATAAATTAAAATTTTTGAAAACAAGGTTTAAATATAAATTACAATTTGTAAGAAAATATTTGAAAAAACCTTAAAAAACCTATTCTGAAACAGTAGGATGGAAACTTATATCGAAAAAAATTAAATTTATTGGAATAGAATAGATCAAAAACAAATTGAAATTTTTTATTCTTCATGCTGTATTTTAAAAATTTAGGAATAAAATTTTAATTGAATGTTTACATGATTAAATAATACTTATAGCTGAAAATTGCTAAACGTTTTTCCCCATTAAAATTCACTTAAATAACGCTGTATTTCTATAGTTTAATTGAGATTTTTTATAAACTAATTAAAATGTTTACAATTTATAATTTCTTAGATAACGAGGCTTTCTTAAAATCATTTAATAAAAAAATTGTCTCCCAGCTGTTATATATTAATTATGGCGGATAGACTTAATATAATTAATCAGTCGTTCCATGAAAATGTTTTTTTAGTATTTGACTTATCGTTGTTTTTCTGAACATTCATGCTACGGACGTTAAGCTTTCTAGATTTCCCCAGCAAGGGAGATATTTAACAAATTGATGGTGACAAGAAACTGACATAAATTTAATATAATTACCTTAATCGAGTGTGCCAAAGACGAAAATTCCTCTACTAAATTATCATCGATGGAAGATTAGCTTAATTGGGTTTTCAAACAACTGCATTTCTAGATATTTGTACTGCACTCAGCAACCAAATATAATTTTAACCGAGTAAAATTCCAGTATAACTAATGAAGATTTAAACTGCCTGCGCAGATTTATTTTAAAATTTATTTCTTAATTCTGTAGGGGGAGACAATATAAATAATTCAACGACTACAAGAAAATTCATTGTTGATTAAAAATGCCTTTTGTTTTAATAAAACTGGAAAATAGATAGAATTATAATACGATTAATGATATTAAAATTTGTTTTTTAGAGAAATTAATTTAAAAACTTATTCATATTAAAAATATAGGAATTTGATAAAAAAAATTTAAATTTGTGATATTATATTAATAAAATCTCAAGTTTTTTTTACTATGTTCAATTTAAAGACTTTTAATTACAATTAGAAACTAAGAAATACAACTAATATATGTAAATCTGATGAAATTCTTATACTAAATTCCCAAATTACATTAGTGGTAATGTAAGTATATTTGATAGTAAGATAATTCTGATATATTTGTTTTATAATTCTGATATTACAAAATGTACATTGCTCTGAATAAGTGTTATTTCAAGGCAATATTTATTCTTCCGTACCACATGAACGGCTGTTACAATACTGGCTCGTAAACTGTTATCTTGGTTATCAATACATTGTTGTTCATAGTAGTTTATTGAATATTTATAGTTGATATTTTAATGAAATCGACAGTACATTTTTAAAACAGTTATGTAAGCAATTAGTTATGTAAGCAGTAAAGTATTTGTACAGCTCATAGTAAGAAGAGAACCATCATCGGGCAAAAAAAGATACTTCCAAGGTCAAATGAGCTTAAGTTTGTACTTTTAAACATTTCGCTTGACTCTTACTGATATCATGATCAACAGCCGAAGCAGTCTTTACTACATGCTCATTATGTCATTAGCAAATTATCCCCAGTCTTGCTCATATCTCAAAATTTACATAATAGCAGACCTATTTAATTCAAATGATCTTCAATACAATTAAAGAGTCTATAATACAAGAAATTCTTTCGTAAGAAAATAATCGTAAATGATTATGTAGTTTTTTCATCAGCACATTGATGAAATGTAACGTTACAAATAAGATATGTTATAAGGTTGCAGAAATTTTGGTTTAATTATCTAGTCGAAGAAATGTAAATATAATAAACTAATTATTATAATCACAGGAAAATTACTTACAAAAGTAATAGTTTAATGAATTTTGTACATTGATTTTGCAGCATATTAGTATTTATAAAATATTTTATTTCTAGTATTATTCAAAATACTTTTTTTATATTTAGTTTTAAAATTTATATTTATGTTAATTATTTTTTTAGATTCTTTGATTGATTGGTAATTAACTTATGTTAAATTATGTAATGAAATAAATCTTGAAATAATCTCTTGCTTACAATAAAGATAAACCAAATTCTAGATTTAAATATTCTCCCTTTATACTTTTTAAAAGAAAAATTTATCTAATTAAATTAGCAATGTGTTAAAAGCAATTACAGAATGCGGGAAGGGAAATCTGGTTGCATCTGAAACAAAATTATTGTTTTTAGAGAGCTCACTGATTATTATAATCACAAATGTTTAATTTAATAAAAAGTATGTTCGTATGAAATTATAATTTCCAAAACTATATCAAAATGCTTTGTATATAATAAAATTATTTCGACACATAAAGAAATATTACAATTCTAATACAATAGATATCATATTAAAGTCTTTAAATATATGATGATAGCATTGTAATGAACTCATGTACGTACATGAATGATTAACAGACCTCCCAGATTATGTAATATATTAATTTTTTACAATGCAAATATGCAACTATTATTAGGTTAAATTTTCAGAAATATAAGGAACTCTTGAATAATTTTTCTAAAAGTTTTTAAGAAATATATTCCAACTTGATGCATTCTTACCCATTCCACTTAAGGAACCTAATTACCTAATTCCACTTAATGGAATGATAGAAATGTAATTCTTATTTAAGAGAGAAGGTTACAACTTCTGATTGAGTACAGTTTTTTTCCCGAAAATTGTTTCTTATATATATATATATATATATCTTATATATATATATATATACATATATATATATATATATATAAAGAAAATCGTTGATTTTTAATAATGAATAACTTATCTTTTAATGTTGTTTTTTTATAGTATTCAAAAACAATGGTTTTCTTATTCAGTCAATTAATGAAAACTGATGTATTTCTGTTCCTATAGGCATTGAGATGGCAGCAAAGTGATGAATGTTCTAATTCTTAATTAAGAAAAACAATGGTGGTTTTAATTCCATCTCTCATGCCTGGATATTTATATGGATCAGTTATATGTATAAACTGTAGTTTAATTATGTTAAAAAAGTAGCCATAAATAATTCATAAATGTCAATCAAAAATAAGTGGTTTTTATATGTTTGAATATTCAATGTTACAAGCTAGAAATAAATGAAAGTTATTTTAGAGTATCTTATACAATATTGGATTAATGAAAATTTAGTGAGATAAAATATTTTAAATTGATATTGAAGCTCAGTTCAAAGCATTTTATTAGAAAATTTAGAATTCAACTGAAGAGTGATAAACGTGTCCCTTAAACTTTAAAAATAAATTATGTTTAAAATATTCTATTTTCTTGTTACTTAATTGTGGTGATGAAACTAGATATGAAAAGAAAAATGAGCTATCGATGGTTTGTAGAGAATATAGTGGATAGTATAGAAAACAATTTAGAGTAAAAATATTAAAATTCAATTTAGTAAATTTCATTTTTAAATTGAATAAAATTTAATAAAATTCAAAAAAATAAATTTCAAGTTTTATTTAGTTATTTAAATATAATAATTTACATTGAAAAATAAACCTTGATGTGTTCTAATATGATTTTCACATGAGTTTCTTTAAATATATTTACATAAAATTATATAATGTGGCGAAGACTATGAATAAAAGATTAATAGACATTTTTATTAGATTATTAGACATTTTTCTAAGAGATTAAATAATTTACAATCTATTGTAAATTCTTGCATGCTGAAATTTCCTGCTGATTCCTTTTTGGTATGTCGGAATTGTGCTTTCCTTCTATCTGTTCACTTCTCTACAAATCATCTATATCTCTGTTTCTAGATGGTTAACCATCTCTTTCTCCTTGATCATTACAGGCAGTCCTGATTCAGCGTTCTTTGTCTCTGTTGACCATGAAGACAGAGGCACCCTTCCTCTCACATCTCACAGTCTTCCTGGATCTTTCAACTTCTTGACTCTCTTCTTTTTGTATATGCCATATATTCATTTTTAATTTATTTCTTATTTGCCACCTATTTCAATTTTTTTTAATCATTAAGTTAGAGTGTAACTCCTATACATTCAAGGATTGGTCAAAAATTTCCCCTCCTAATCCTTGACTAGCCTTACAAAAATGCAAAAGAAAGCATGTTATTTATTACATTGGACTACCCATCTATCCTAAGGCTAAACGAACCCTAGGATGGGTGCACTGTGAAAACTGAAATAAACTATATAGTTTTCCTTCAGCCTTCAGATATCACTTCTACATCACTTCAGCTTTATTTATTTATGGCACTTGCTTCAATGTATTACAATATTTATGGATTTCCTATCCTTTACATTTGAAAAACGATTGCCGAGAGGTATTGTTATTGAACTCACAATACAATAAAAATATTTACTCTCCACCTCCTTTTATGTCTTTTACACTAAGACTTTATTTTATAAAGGTTTTGCATTTACTTAAGTTACATCATACGTTTTATTTTTTACAGTAAAAAATAATATACATCGTCTTCTAAATATATGAATGATAAAGTAAACTTGTATTTACTTAAACTTGTATTTACTAAACTTGTATTTAATTACTTAACTCTGAATAACAATTGAATGATACTCATTGCAATATTAATATATATAGCCATAGGCTATCAAAGAATAGTCCTCGAAATGTTAAATGCAAAGTGTAAACTAATCACTTTGCTTTGATTTAAATCATATTTTACTCCAAATTATTAAATATAACGAATGATCTTAAATTTCTCCGATGAAAATATTTCTTTTACATTGCATATTTTTTGCAAATGGAATTTTCATTTAATTATAGCTCTTATATGAATGTCAAACAAATATTACTTATGAATATGTAATGTTTTTTATGAATATGCTCAAATAATTAATACAAATGAAGCAGAAAAAGACAAACTTTGCCAAATTCATTAAAAAAGACTAGATATTACTATTTGTTAAATCTTGTCATTTAGAACACTAAATAAGAAAGTGATAAATGTTTAATGAGCCTGATCCCGTTAAAATATTTAATAATTTTAAGCAATATTTACTTGAGATATTTTAATGTATATTCCATTTTATGTTCATTAATAAAGGTAATTATTTGTATAAAAATGTGCGTAAATAAATTTTGTTCTTTACAATTTAAGTAACTTCCGACATATTAAATAAATTAATTTGTATGATTTAATATTCATAGTAATTAAAATTATACACCATATTTAAAATACATGTTGATATTCTAATTTATTTATTTTTGATAAAGAATTATTTGAGTAAGTAACTATTTCCTTATTATACGCATTTTTTATTTCATAGGAGTTTGCTAATATTTTGAAAATATTATGATTGAAAATATTATCTTTTAACGCCAAATAATTTTCTCCTGAATTCAATATTGTCCTAATAACAGTTTCAATGCTACATCCTGACATATGACAAGCGCAAACAATGTCTTATTTATCACAATGAATTTTAAAAGATTACTGTTTGATATTTTCAGAATGAGTAATTAGACAGTGGAGAAAGAAGGGCGAAACCCAAACATTCATTGTAGGTATACTTTTTAAAGGTAAAGTTAAACCCTATAAAGATATTTTATTCTCAGCAAAAGTTTTAAGAATATTCAATATATTGTGTTTGTAACGAGCTCATATAGATGTTTCAAAATTAGGTTGAAAGTTATTGTAACCACCTTATATGTAATTGAGAAATTAATGGTCAGAATCAAATGTTATCTTAGTTTATCAAATGTTATCTTAGTTCAACAATATTTTACAAATCCTTGTGTAATTTTCTAAGAATATATAAGTAAGAAGCAGCAAAATCATAACTACTATTACTCAGTGAATATAATATTGCAGCGCATAATATATAAGCAGACTTTTCAGGAAAATTGCAAATATTTTCATATTCTTCTTTTTTTTATCATTTTTGCTTAGTGTTTCAGCGTACTCAGTTTAAATTCATATTTTTGAGTTAAACAACTTTTAAAATAATGTATTTATAGTTTTTTTTACATAAAAGTTTTATTTTTTTAATATTCAAAGAGGAAAGAAAATTTGCAGTGTTAATTATTAAGATTTTGACAAATCAGTGTGAGATATTTATAAAGATTTTATTTTATATTATTTTAAAATGAATTTAACATTTTACAAATTTTAATAAAATCTTTCAAGAATTTGTATACAACTCTATTAAGTAGATGTTTCTGCTACCATGAGTTTGTAACTTATTTAAAAACTAAATTTTTTAAAAGATAACCGATGAAAATAACTAATATATATATATATATATATATATATATATATATATATATATATATAAAAAAAAAATTGATGTATATTTTTCTATATCATATTTTAAAGGTATTTGCAATTGATGATTTTCAAAATAGGAGATAAGTTTTATTTTCCCTTTCTGTTTTGGCACAGATACTATGTTAGGCAATTTAATACTATCTGTCAACAGTTGTTTCATTTCTCTAAGCTTTTCTGAAACCTTTCTAAGCCTCTCTAAGAAGATTTAACTAAAAATTCTAACTTAATCTTTTATCCTGTATTTAAGAATCTCTAAAATTTTCTTTATAAAATTGTTCTACTATCTTTTTAAAAATTGATCCTTAAAAGAATCAATTTTTTGTGTTTATGTAAAAGATTATTGTAAAACCAGAGGAAAAATGTCTTTGTCTTTAACATCATATCATTTTGAAGTACTTTAAATTTTTAAAATGTGGATAATGTTTAAGTATTGCATTAAGGAATAAATAATTTAATGTGCCGTTGAATTTTAAGATATAAAAATATTGTCCTGAATTTCAGATAATAAAATCATGGTGTATAAGTTTTGTTATTCTCAAAGAATAATATCGTAGTTAGGTTTAAATGATATGATAAAAGTAGTTCAGAAATAAATTGAGATTTGTCACTGAAACAATGTCAACATGTAAGAATCTAAAACTCATAAGACTAAGTAATATGCTTAAAACATCATCGAACGTAATACTCTATGTATTTGAGAAATGTTTTCTAGATATAGATTTCATTGACATATAATTGCATAGATCTGTGGAATTACATAAATGCTGTATGTATCAATTCTGCAATATTAAGATGAAATTCTAGAATCTTTTATGATAATGTACACTCTGCAATTAAAGAATACATCTTCATTTTAAGCAACGTTAACTCGCAAAGCTTTATACATATGACTATACGAAAAAAAGGTAGGGAATATATATATATACTTGCAAATTATGTTGCAATTTTAACAAACAAGAATTTGAATACTTATTTGTGGCCAATTTTAACACAGCGGATTTTTGTAGAACCATATTAAAATGCACATATTTCAAACATTTGCAAATATTAAAACGTACTAACAATAATTTAAGCTTGTTTTGTGTTACATTAGCTATTTAAATGAGATAGTTAAATTTGCTTTAAATTCATTTAATCATGAAACTGAAGAAAAACATGAAACTCAGTAACAAAGAAAATTTATAACTAAGTATATTGTTTTTTTCCTACAAAAAATTAGTTTATTTATGAAAAAATCTAATTATTATTAGCAGTATGAAATATCTCAAACTTAAATGATTATTATGTACGAGATTAATTTATATGTTTATTGCTTTTTCTCATGAATGTAGATATAAAAGGTACACCTTTTAGTCTCATCTTTATTTTAATTAAAATATTTTCAATTATTTTCTTCAGCCTTTCATTCAATTTTGAGTTAAACCAATATCTTTACAATGTTTTTATAAAATTCAATGAAAATAAATGTATGAAAAGTAGCTTCATTCAAAATCATGTACCGTTTCAAAGATTAATCAACCAATAAGATTAATAATTTAAATTCGATTATCATAGAATGATAATTAAATTTTAATCTGTATTGAATCACAATTTATTGCAAAGTTGTTAAAAGTATAAAATTTTTTGGCATAAAAATGTTACAATTTTTTATAAAAAAACTATAAGAAAATAGAAATGGCTAGTAGTTTGCATATCAGATTTAAATAAAAAAAAATATTTTTTTAATATTTTTTGAACGGATTAATAAGGCAGCATATTTTACATGCAAATAAAAATTAACAAGTTATAAGTTTAGATAATATTAATTTTATATTCTTACAAGATCATTTAATTACTGCAACGCCTTAATTAACAAGGAGCATTGTCTAAAAATTGATATTGCATTCATGAGTTTTAAAAATCACTGTGTAAATGCACACACGTACTAATTATTTTAGTGATGTGCTTTTACAATTTTTGAGAAAGTTAGGATAGCTTATCCTTAAAGAAAGTAATAAAGATTGTGAGGATAGACTTTTTCATATTTATATATTACATAAATAAAAAAGGAAGCATTTTAATTTTTAAAATAAAATTTTACTTTAAAATTCAGTAATATTTTACGAATTAAAATTTCTTAAGCATAATGAACTATAATTTAAAATGGAGAGTATCTTGCTGATTTTTTCATAACGTTTGGTATATTTCATTAGAAATAAGATATTTTTACTATTAGTATCTTCATTGAAGATTAACATAAAATGAAGCTTGTAATTGATTTTGAAATCGGTGGAAGAAAGATTGCGCAAGAGAGAGCTGCCGCCATTTGAAATTAAGTATTAGTCTTTTCTTTCAAGATTGAAATTACGAAAACAGAGCATATGATTTGTTTCAGGTGAGAGAATAAATGCCTACTCGCCAGTGATCATACATCTATAGTATGTTACCTTAAATAATAGAAGCGATAAAATAAGCTATAACCAAGAACCGAAGATAACTTTAGGTGTTACACCCCTTAAGTCAATAAACCTCCACTTCTAATTAATAATTTTTATCTCACTTATATTTTTGCCAAAATATTTTGAGCTTAATTAAAGATCAATGCATTTTTAATTTTTGAAAGGTGTATAATTTAAGTATTATAAATGTGGAGTCCTTACTGTGATTTAACAATCATGTAAGTTATATTGTCATGGCTATTTCAAACAATGAAATTGTTTTTACCGTTATTTTATTGAATGATTTAGTATTTGCAATCACGAACACTTAATTTTTCTCAGAAATATGAAAATTTAATTTCAGAATTTATAACACAACAATATGAATGAGAAACATTTTTTTAAAATTGACAAAATATAAATCTTAAAAATAATAAAATATTAAGAGAGCAATTAATTTTAATTGAGATTTTACAGTAAATTTTTTATTTGTATGAGTTTAATTTTTATAAGCAGACTGTTAAACCAGTAATGTATATTTTTAATGAGGTGGAAATATGCATAAAAGTTTCTTAAAGATATATAAGAATATAACTCAGTTCATAAAATATTATAATGTTTTAATGTTACTATTATTATTTTATCCCTCAGAACGTTATATTTATTATCCTTTTTTTAAGTTTTCTTATACTACAAAAAATACTTTAACGCTTATTTTTTTGGGCAGCTAAGTATCCAATAAAGAGTTTCCTTCGGAAATTTATTTCAATTATGGAGCATTGGACTGGGAGTTTCTCTTCGAAACCTATAAGTGACTCAATTAAATTATCAATTTTGAGGTTATAGTTTAATATTTTTATTTATGGAAATCTATTATATTGATTCTCGCATCGTTCTTTATGGTGTACGTTCTTGGTGCTCAAGTGATCCAATAGTAAAATCACATTCTTTTAAAATAAGTTATTCGTTTCGATTTTCATTTCATGTTTGTTGCTATCTGTTGGCTTTCTTTGAAAAGCGAGAGCACTGAATTTTTTTGGTTTTACTGTATGGAGTTAAAATGTAATTGTCCCATTATTTGTGAAATATTCTCCAAAAAGTCATTCTGGGGTAATGATATGCAGAAACACTATTTTCAAAATCATTTATACTGATGTTGCTTAATAAATTATTTACAATATTAATATAATTACCAGTTAATAATTAAATTAACTGCTAAATATAAATGGCCGAATGTTATCGCAAGGTGCTCTTGATTTATACATTCGTAAAGTTCATAAGTTACTGATATTACAAGATAAACATTTTAAATGTTTTTTAATGTAGTAGAAAAATTGTTCTATAGAATAGAGATAGTGTATTTTTAATAGTTGTTAGATTCCAAATTATAATTATTTTTATACTAGTAAGAATCTGACATTTTATTTCATTTGAAACTTTTATTCATATACACCTTTAAATATATATAAATTTTTTTGTAAAACTACCTATGACATTATTTTTCTCATATTGTGTAAAATTTGTTTTGAAGACATAACATGATTTATTAAATTTTAATTAAAATTTGTTTCTTAAACTTTCATTTTATAAATTCTTGAAGATTTATATACGGTGAATTTTAATAAGAAAAATATATTCAAATGGAAAGTTATTGAAAAATCAATTAGTTTAATATGTCATTTAAAATAATTAAAATGCTATCGTAAAATTTAAAAATAATATTCAAAACTTCAAAAAAATTAAATTTTAAACTTTTAATAATTTTAAATTTTAAAATCGTGAAAATTTTAAATCAAGGTAATATAATTTATAAATTATGTTATAAGAGTATTTTAATAAAAACACATTGGTTTATGTTGATGTTTCCATTTGATGTACATTTGTTCAATAATGCTTTCTTAATTTTTTCAATAAAATTATTTTTCTTTTTATCTAAATTTAAACTTTTTCATATTTATTGAATGTTTTTAAAATATATAGCTTTATGAAATTATTTAAATTTCTATTTGAATACATATGCTAAGTAATAAAGAATAATTATATGTATAACTATGATATTTGAAGTTATACCGATTATACTAAAACTGCGAAAATAAAATATTTAAAAAAATATTTCCATACGTTTCTCTTATAATTTAAAGCTAAGAAATGGTAAACGCAGCTTATGATAATCATAATCGCATTTTAGTAATTATTATTATATATATTTTTTATTAATTATTATATATATTCTTTGTCTATTTGTCAGAAATAAACATACAAATTAAAAGACCAAGTAAATATTTTACTAGATAACCTTCTACATGTAAAACAGCTATTGTTCGCTTGGGCATCAAATCCTCATTTTATTTATAGAATGGCTTTATCTTCAAAGAATATGATTATTCCCCATAAAGTATTAGTTACTCTCAAAATAAAATGCAACATTGTAGTGTGTATTTGATCAGCCAATGTATCTAAGTACTTTATATCTGTTTGTTTTCCATGCAAAAACACCAGGTCATCACTTCTATGCCGGCAGAACAAGCCCCATATCATGATACTTCACCAGACTCTTATACAGGACCAATAAAGTAAGATGGGTTGATAGTTTCAAGTTTTCTTGCCCAATTTGACATCTTTTATCAGTGCAAAAGATGGTTTAACGTTATTCATCTGACCACATTACCCATTTTCAATCATCTGATGAACAGTTTCTTTATTCTCGATACCACTGAAAGCGATCTTTTGAGTTTCAGTGGGAAATGAAAAGATTTTTTTTAAAGATAGTCGTCTATATGTTCGTTTTCTGCAATTTTCTGCGCTTGGCTCTAGCTAATATTGGTTAACAAGAGACTTGGTTTGTTGGACTTCTAACATTTGAAGAACTGTAGAATTCTAGTTTTATCATACCATTTGTTGGAGATAAAACAAGGACTTATTAATTATTATTATGGAATATGCTCTTGAATATATTCATGTATATGATTATTTATATATAAATGTTTTTTATTTCTGATTTCACTCTTATGTGATTTTCTTATTTAAATTAAACAACATAAATATAAAATACAGTTAAACTAATTATTTCATTTCAATTTATAGATTTAAATTTTGATTTAGTAAAGTTATAATGATTTCAAGTAAATTTTAAATCTTATTCAATTTTCTATAATATAAATTATTTCAAAAAGTAGTAAGATTTAATTTGCATTTTTCGCTTAGCTGACCGCATGAAAATCAAACATAGATGTTGTTTTTCACCGCAGTAAATAAATATAATAAATGTGTATATTTAGTGTGAAATAGTGACAGGGGCACGTATATGGTATTTATACTATACAAAATTCATTCTTATAATTTCATATTAATCATTTTAAATTTTATTTTACATTCATTTCATATACATAACTAACTGCTATTTTTTTTTATTTTTATGTACAAATAAAAGTTGTAGTTTTTTCAAAATTTTAAAACTTAAGTTCCAGACTTATAATCTCAAGAATCATGTAAAAATATCATGAAAGGAAATCTCCATTTTAAAACACATGATATTTTAGTAAATAATATAATTTAATTTTTAAGGTAAGAGTTTTCAAATAAAATAGAATGTGAAAATTTGTATAATGAAATTTTTTACAGTACTTAATAACATAAACTTACCATCGCTGGTTGAAAAAATATTCAAGCAACTGGAATTCATGCAAATGTCGTTTTTCAAATTCAACATTTGTCGAAACATTATATTTATTATATATATAATATTATATATAAAATAAACATTATATTTAATTTAAAAGGTATATATCAAACACCAATAATTTATTCCCATTGAATATAATCAATTACGACTAAGTTTGCATATATTATGCTTTTAATCATATCTGTAGTGCTGGAGTTTTTGTTACAGTGGCAAATTGATGCTAGTGTTTTGTAGATTGCACAAACAAAGTTAAAGGAAACTTTGTTGATACTTTGCCAAATTCAGTTGCTCTTTGTGAAAAATGTGTTGAATTATTATTATGCAAGAACAACATTAATAAATTATGTATGTTATATAAAGTTTGACACATATTTTATCACGAATACAACTAAACTTTATGCAATGATTAATTATAAACTTTAAGAAAGAGACATTTGATATAGAGACTTGACTTATATAAAAATAAAATAGAGGTATTTCCAGATGTAAAAAATGTTTTCTAATAATGGTTTCTTAAACATAATATTGTTAAAAATAAATGATGATGGCTTTTTTCATGAAAAATGTAATAACTAACTTTATATTTTATTTATTTTTTACTCGTTCCTCCAATTTTAGTTTTCGAAGATAAATTTTGTCATAACAAAACATCGAGTATTTACTTTTATGTATACGGAAATTTTTATTATATTTTATAATCATGATAAATGTACATTGCTATAGAAAAATAATTTAATCAATAAAAATGAGGATTTTAATTTCAGCTTCTATTTATTTCTAGGAAATCCTTATACAGAAAGTATAAGAGTGATTTCAGATGTATTTTTCATTTTTCAGGTTTTCCAATGATAGCATAAATAGTTGGAAATGTTAAGAGTTTTTCATACTTTTCACCAAAATACAACTGGGGATGTAACTTTCGTAACAGGAAAAATATGAAGAAGATTAACTGTTTCACACATAGTACTAATGAAAGGGTTAATTATTAAGCTTTATAATTCTGTAAAAACCCAATTTTTTTTACAAATGTGTAAATGAAATAATACTGCAGTATTATTTCAGATGATCTAGAAGCAAGAAATAGTATCTAATATACAAAAAGTACATCCTATCTAAAAACTAAAAAATCCTATATTTAAGAATGAGTGATAGATAGTACTTATAAAAAAAGGAATTGTGTCCAATTAACCTTACGTCATATGTTATCTGAAAAACTATTTAAGCAGGGGTAAAATGTCACCTGCAAACTTGCAAATGGTAAAAAATAGTTCATAAAATCTTCAATCACATAAGTTTGCTTACATTTTCATCATTTTATGAATTATTATAATAGTACTAATTTAATAATATATTATAGTTATATATAAATTTGTCAAATGTTCTTGTAATATTTTATAGACACACTATATAGTACATGTATAATCGTGCCTTAATTTACGGTTTTCTTAACAAATAGTTTCCCTTCATTTAGTGAAAAGATTGTAAATAAATTATAAAAAGCAAACTTAAATTTATATTAAGGCTGTTAGTAAACTGCTTATAAATGTGTCAAAAATAAAATAAAAAAGTTACATTTTCTATAAGAAATAAAAGTTTATTATTAAAATTTGTAACAAACATTTAAATTATGATATATAAAACAGAAATCGGAGAAAGTCTTACAAATTTTATTTGTAATATGTAACATTTTGTGTGTATGACACTAGGATATAGAAATTAAAAAAATGTATTTTTCTATCGTTTATTTTTGAAATATGATTAATTTATATTGTGCAATTTCATTTAGTTTCTCAGCTTTTAGTAATTTTCTGCACTATTATAATAACGTAGTTATAAATAAAAAAAAACTCAAGCAAACACATTAAAGTTATAAAAATGTATTTTCCTGGCATAAAAGGAATAAAATAATTCAGTTTCTTCATCTAACTACTAAAAATAAATATTAGTTCAAATACATTTTCTAAATTAGTGCCTTTTAAGTTGTTGCTTATCCTCTTTAAAACATTTTATAATTAAAGTGACCTTATTCACTTAATGCAAAATTAGTTTTGTGATTATAAATCTTCTTAATACTTTTTTCTCAATGTATATCACGTTTTTAAAAATGAGTTCATTCCCCACATAAAATATTTTAATACTTTTAAACTGAAAGATAAAATTTAGAAGAAAGAAAATTAGAAATGCATATCATTAGTATGAACTCATTAGGTCCTTAAGAAGCAAACAGTAATAAAATTACTTATTGCATATTATTTTAATGGAAAAATAATGAAGCTAATTTAATAGTTTATGTTATAGTATTCTTTGTAGTTTTCTATTTTTAAATATGTAGAATGAAAGTTGTTTATTAAGCTAATGTAATGTTAATATTATTCACTTTATTTATGTTAAACACTAAGGTTAAATAATCTATCTTAAATAATTATATAAATAATGAACTTGCCTATTCAGATAAATCTTGTAAATCGGAAGAAGGTCACAAATATTTTAGTGAAAGTTGTCAATGCAATATATACTGGCTTTGATCCTTATAAAGATTTTGTAAAATAAAATTTAGTTGCCATAGTGTGATGCTGCACGTTTTTGTCAACCATAATTAATATTGTAAAAAAAGTATTGATGATTACATGCGTTGAATCCTTCTAAAAATAAAAAAAGCTCTTTTGTTTTTTTCATAAGCACTTCTTCTGAAATTAGGTTAAATGAAAACATAGAGAATGAATAAATAAATAATCTACCAGCAATCTACTATCTAAATAAATATCAAAATAAAAGAAGACTTCTTAGTGAATGGTTAACACGAGCATTTGACAATATGAGAACAACCAGAGCACTTCTGTATTTAGAATATAATTTTTAATTCTTGCGTAAAGAATATTGTGTTCTTAAATCATTATACAGCACCAATAATATATAGTGTAAGCGTGCAAGGTTTCTGATGGAATGGTTATTATTCTTAATAGAGGATACGAATTGCTCATTGTAATTATGTATTTCTTTAATTACACATCTTTAAAATAAGGGAACTTATATAATGATACTTTCAGAAACTAATTCTTTTCAAAAATGTTTTCTTGCTTTTAATTAACTATATATAATAGTTTATTTCTTAATTTATAAAGCTCAACTTTGAGACAGTATGCTGTCATGATCAGAACTATCGCAGGAGTGTTTTCTAATTATCTAAACAATAATTGTAAAATTACATTCACATTTAACTAATCTATGTAAAGTACTTTAGTCTTAAGCAAACTATCATATGAATATATTTTTATGCAAATATTATTATATACACCTGTATAAAATTGCTATATTGAGTGATAAATTGCATACATAAATTTTTTACAAATTGCTAATTCGAATGAAAAGTTGAATATAATGTCTAATCATCAGTATATCTATCTATCTATTTATTTATTTAAAAAGACTATTTGTTTTTAAAAAAATCATTAGCAATAGGATTTGGAATTTTTGAATGGCAATGCTTATTTTTTCCTTGCGCAAATTGATTGAAGTATCAAAAAACCCAAATAGATTCTCAACATTTAGTGAGAAGTTAAGTTACATTTATTGAAAAGTGAAACTTCTCACTAAATGTTGAATCTCTATTTTCTAGTTATAGTTGTTTTATAATTGAAAGATGTTCTCTATAAATGACTAAAGGAAAGAAAAGACTGGAAAGAGAAAACGATTATATGGAATTATAATTTTTCAAAAATTTTAATAAGATACTATTGTAAATAAAAGTTTAATATTTAATTCCCTGTATTTCGGCAACCTATTTTTTTCTGTTTAAGGTAGCTTTATTATTTCAACTCATTATTTGTATGTTTATTTTGATGGATTTTTTTCATGCTTCATTTTGATGACACTTTTGCCGTGATTTTCCATAAGCATTTTCGCAGTGATTTTTTTGCTTATGATATTTCTATGGTGTGCTGCGATTGATAGTATTACTATTTAATTTTGTAAATAATGCAAAACGAGTTTAGTGTTTCTCTTTCCTGTGTTTTTTCGGTCCATTATTACGTTTTTCTTTGCAAACTCTTTAAACTGACAATTTTCGTTACATGCTATATATTTCACGGAAGTTTGGTTCTTCAGCAGGCGCTGTTTAATTTTAGGAAAGAAAGTAAGGAAGTACTGTATATTCAGTTTTAACTATACAATATGAGTAATATTTTTGAAAAAAGGGGATACAAAATATATTAAATCTTATTTTAAAGATATATTTTATGTTGCTGACTTTCTTACAGAATTATTTCAGTAATTATTGGGGTACTCTTTCACAATAAAAATTATTTAATAGCATTTGTATTTAACTATTTAAAATATCTTTAAACGAAAATCTCTTAATATTTAGAGTTTCACTTTCTCGAAATGTGTCTTTACACAAAAATATACTAATTTTTGAAACGCATTACTTTTTAAATTTTATAAAATTCCCATACTTTTTCAATTCTGTAGTGTCAAGGTAACATAAACATTAAATTAAAATTTTAATTAAATTTAAATTTTAATTAAATTTGATATGATTTAAAAAATTATCTCAAGCGTTTCATCTATCTTTTATTAATTTAGGTTTAAATAATATCAACAAAAAAAGCACATGGAACTATGTCTATGTTTCTTTACTTTAGTTAATAAAAAAATTTGTCGTATTCATTGCCAGCAACATAAACTTTAACCAGCTTCATTTTTCGTTACAATTTTTATGCTACCTAAAAATTAGTTAACAGACACAATTATCTGAAAATTTTAAAAATAAAGTAACATTCACAACTCTTCTAGGGCTAATTAATGAGATTCAATTATTTAAAAATTATGTTAAAAATGAAATTTAAGCAGAACTTGCCAGTCATTGATTATTAATTAATTTTTGTAACTTTTTTTTTACTTTTTTAAGAATAAATTTATAGTAGAACTTATCACAATTTTATAGAATAAAAAACTATGTTGATATTCATCAATATAATATTATAATCATGAGAACAAATTTTTTACAAAACTTTCATCGGTTATTCAAGATATCATATAACAAATAAAGAGTTGACATAATTTCATATATTTATGTCACTTACTTTAGCATTCTAAAAGTGACAAGTAACTTGAATTCATGTTTTATGAAATTGTTTTTGTGAATTTTATCTTAATTTTGATAATTGCATTATTAATTTAATATGAAAGAAATTCAGATTGTATTTGGTGCTGATCATTGAAAAATTTTCTAGTCTGTTCTGAGAATTTTTCACCAATTCTAAAATGTGATATAAGATTCGTTATGCTTAAACAACCAGAGCAACATTAATTTTTTTATGTGAAGCATGTTACTTTAAAAAATCAACAACTGTTGTGTCAATCATTGTACTTTAGTAGAATTCTGTACAACTTAAAGTCAAAGTATTTAGTAATACAAATTTTAGTTTTGCAATTTATCAAGTATCGAGATGGACGCATTACATTCCAATATTTGGCATAAGAGGCAGAACTAATTTTATTTAATGCAATACCCAATGGATATGGCATTGTAACCACGCAAGTGGTTGTGTGTTCATAATAAAGACGGAAGATTCAGAAACTCAGACATGGTATGTGTTTTTCAGTGGAATAATTAATTTGGAAAATATAGCAGTCACGACCTTTTTGTGTCCCGAGTCGCTATTTGCAAACACGGTGAATTTTCGGTTGATTGAAAATATGAATGCCTAATTTTCTGTGGCAAGAAAGATGTCTTACTTAATTAGACCATGACTTTCACTGTTCAATATTTAAAGTTATTAATCATTTAAGAAAATGATTTATACATCATGCCTGTATCACTATCAATCAGTACTTTCACTATCTTTAATAAGATTATTTTTATCTGCTTACATAATAATGATATAGTTTTAGAAAATAAGTAAATATCTATTTGAACTCAATCATATTTTAGATGAATTAAAAATTCTGATTTATATTCCACATATCTAAATTTAGAATTCGTTAAATTATGGAAAATTGCTATTAAACTATTGCCAAATTTCTTATGTATCTTGCAGTGTCTTAAACATGAGTAAGGGGGATAATAATATGATCGAAATGTATCTTATTAATTATTTTTTCAAAAACACTAGATGTTTTCTTTCTTTCAACAGCTATTTGACAAATCATAAATATGATAAAAATAAGTATATTGCAATTGAGATTACGTTAAAATATAAAAACATTAAATGTTGAACACAATTATGGGAAGGAGGAATTTTATTAAATTAAAATTATTTACCGTAAAAAATATATGCTGGCACACTTAATTGAGTTCTTTTTGGTGATTTCTGCATCAGGTATAAATATTGTAGTCCTGCATTTGCTCTCTTAAAAACAATGTTCATTCCTCACAAGTCTAGAGAATTTTCGTTTGCTTAAAAAAATTGGACAAGTATAAAACTATAAATATTGTCTTCATTATTGTTCTAAACATGAATTTTTATCCCTTAATTAAATAAAAAACTGAAAACTTTCATGAAATTCTTATTATAGTTCTCATGATATAATGTTAATTTTGTCAACAAAAATGTAATGATGTTAATTTTGTCAACAAATTAAAAAATTACTTTTGTTTAAATTTTCTTAATATAATTAATAACGCTTCAAGTCACTCTTCTCACTCTTCAAGTCTAATGAAAAATAGAAAAACTCTAAACTTTCAATTTATTAAGAACTGAGTTCCTGAAATTCTTCCAGTACTTTTCAAAATATCTTATTAAATAATCAGTTAAAAATTAATACAATTATATTTATTACAAATAGATTCATTTCTGAGCTTTTTTTGCTTAAATATAAGTGATAAATTTTTATTGATATTTACAAGGTGTATGTAGTCTTGAAACAAATTGATAAATCTACTACAGTAATTAAAATAATTGTATATATATTGATGAGTTTAGAAGTTCCTTAATACTGTTATAGCTGGATCTATATTAAAGAACAGTCAAAAGTACAGATTACTTATTGGTGCTTAAGTCAGTTATGCTATTGTCAGTTCCTTAATATTGAACCAGTAACATGCAATGAATAAAGATTTTACCGGAAATTCAAAATTTAGATCTTATGCTATGAGTCTGGTTTTTAATTTATTTAAATTTTTGCATGGTTCGCCTAAATGTTTATAATTTTTAGTCTATTCATTTAATGCATGCTTGTTATTAAAATTTCAGAATAAATGATTTTAGTAAATGAATAATGCTCCAATTTTACATTCAATGAAATTTTACTTTTAGTAAAATGTCCTAATTTACATTTTATACAAATTATAATTTAATATTACAGTAATTATTTTTATTCATTAACTTTGATTAATGCATAAAACTATTTTTTGTATATTGATTTTTATATATTTCTTATTGTTTTGCATTTGGTTACAAATATCTATACAATAACATGCGTTTAAGAAAGGAAAAGCTCCATTAATAAAAGTAAATGTGCTTTTAAATTTTCATATCAACTAACATAGTGTAAATGTTTATAAATGAAAAATATAATAAGAAATGGTAAAGGCATAAGATATGGAAATTCTCTATTTCAGTAAAATGCTCAGTTTCATAAATTTGTTAATGAAATATTCAGAAGTTTTCTCCTGAGAAAATTAGAAGACTTATTATTCAAACACTCCACTAGGTTCCTTTAAGAATAAAGCCTAATGAAGCAGTATATCGAGGGAAAAGGATGAGTGTTTGAGATAATGTATCAAAGAATTTCTTCCTTCTTGGACCCGTTGTTTATAGTCCCCTGTTACTTGGTTTCAGCTTTAGAAGTGAGTCATTCTCTTCCATAAACTAACACATACTATTTTACTTTTAATCAATGTTGTGATTATTTTTCAATGGTATTAACAAAAAATGGTTAACCCTTATATTATAAATTTAATTTTTTGTAATTTAGATATATTTGAGCTGCTAATTTGTTAATTTTTCAATTATTACTTTCTATATAGTTATTTGTAGCTTCTAAGCATTTCATTCAGAATAAATTACCTTAGAATCAAAGACATACATTTTTACTGATTATAAATCGTATTTATATAGAAGCAACTTTTATAAATTTTGTTACCTTACAAATTAGAGAAAAACGAAAACATATAAATTGATGAATTTATTAAAAAAATATTTCAATGTTTAGAAGGATATAGAAAACATACATACTTTTGCAATTAAAGTCGAGATTAAATTACTACTAATGCATGATTATTATATTAACTTAAGCTGTTAGATATAAATTAATTCTTCCAGAAAACCCCTTAAAATAAATACAAGAATGTTAATGCTTTGAATGAAATATAAATGTCTGCAAATACCTAATCTAATATATTTACACACCTAAGAAAAATACATTTATTCTTATATAAATATCAAGAAACATTTATTTTTGACATGAATCGCTTTTAAAAAAAGCAAAGCGTTAAATATTGGGATTAAGACAAAGTGATTATGCTTTTAATGACTTATGAGGGAAGCAGCTTCGAAAAATATAAGTGAAATAAATTTCTTTTTAAAATTATGTTATGTGCATACGTTTAATAAAATAATTTAAATAAATTTTTACATTTTTCATGTAAGAAACTAATGTTGAAAAAATATGTCATTATATATATTGTAATCTAAAAACTATGAAAATGGTTTGGATCCATGAATAATAAAATTAGAAGATAAATACGTAAAATATATCATCAGATGCAAAAATTTATGACAAGAAAACATTAATTTAAAATTTTAATAAATATTAAAAGCTTAACTTATTTATTAAAAGTTTGTTCATTTGCATTAGAATTATATTTTTAACAATTTCTTTTCTTATTTACATAATTTCCTTTCTTATAACATGAAATAAATTTTCTGAGACTTAATTCATTATTTTTATTTTGAATAAAATGACAAAATCTATTAGTATTTTATAAACATAGAAATTGAATTTTAGATTTCACTTAATTTCTGGTAATAAATAAATAATAAATTGGTAACAAGAAAAGATAAGCATTATAAAATGCATTTTGTAATAAAATAAGTAAACAAATGATATTACTTACGCTTTATGTGTTTTTATAAATAAAAAAATATGAAAATTATCTTTGGACATTTATAGTTAATAAAAAGTTTTTGTCAGTTTCACAAAGAAATTTTCAATATTTACAAGACCAGAATAAAATATTCTTAAAATAAATTTGTAATTCAATGCTTAAAAAATGTATTGAACATTTAAGATTATAGTTTTCAAAATTTGACATAAATTTAAAGTCTATGTATAAAATATTTTGGGATAAAATTTCGAAATAAACAGGTAATACAAAACATAAAGTAATATAATAATAAAAGAATTTAATAATAATAATTTAATATAAAAGAATTTAATAATTTAATTAATAATAACTAATAGTTAAATATTTGATTAGTCCCATTTTAATTTGAGTTAACGGCTTTCTGGAAGCAAAGGAGCTCTTTGAAACAAACGTAATAAAAGATAACACAGGATTTTAAGCATTAGACATTTTCAAATAATTTTATTTTGCACTGTGAATAAATTTAATTAAATTTTAAAGTGAAAAGTCAAAGCAATCTGATATTTGTAATAAGTTCAAAAGAGTGTATCAGTTGATATTTCTGCATCAATTACTCTTAAAGAAAGCTTAAAAATCTTATTGCAGTTTAAAATTTTGGAATTAGTTGAAAAAGTACTAGTAAACTTTAGTTGAACTAAAGATTACTAGTTCTTTTTAGTAAACTTTAGTTTACTAAAATCAAGTAAACTTTAGTTAAATATTTTTACGAATGATATCAAGAAGATAATGTTAAAATTTAAAAACTAGAAACATATTAAATTTGTTTTTATGAATATAAAACAATTAGTTTAACATTTTATTCTATTAAATTAAAACAAGAACTTTTAATAATAATGCATATTAAAAATAGTCTTGAAAGTTAAAATTACTAAAAATAAGTTTTTTTTAATTAAAAAGAACAGTGTAAAGTAAATACATGTACTTACTGAAAAAAGTTTCAAATTTTTATAAATAAAAAAATTAAAAAATAAATATTTATTTTTATCTACAAAATATATATTGTAATAATAATTAGATACTTATTCTTTAATCAGATTTTATTATATACTAAAAATAAGATTTCGTTTTCATATGCAAAAAAATTAATACAGAATTTTCATCATATCTAGAAAAAATCTAATCCATAACATCAAACATCTAAGTTTAGAGCAGTCTTTATTTTAATGCACTGTTCTTTGGCTATATTGAAAATTTTGCATTTACTTTTCGGGAACTAATTTTCATACATAATAAGTTATATTTACAAGTCTATCCCGATAAAAACTGGTGAACTCTTTAACACCCTTCCCATTAAACGTGAATATAGAAAAATAAATGCAATATCATGAATATCCTTTGCATCTATAATAGGACTTCCAGTTGCATGAAAAAATGCAAATACAAGTGTATATTTTTATTATGATAAAACTATTATGATACTGAAGAACTATTTTTATTAAGGAAACTTTCACAATTTCAATAGGGAATCGAAAATTTTTCTGCGGCACCCTAGTATAAATGCAGATAATGATATTTGAATATAATAGAAATTGTCGTTCATGGAGGATTAAATGCTCTTTATGGAATTTGGAAGCATTTGTATATTTTCTATATGATTAGAGCACTAGATTAATTTCATTGCCTAAATGTAAGATTTCACACAAACAAGTCTAAACATTATATATATATATATATATATATATATATATATATATATATATATAACGAAAGGAAGAAGGTTGCTGTCATATGCAAATGATTAGCTTTTCGGCGCATTCAGACAAAGGAGGCTCCAGTAACGACACCTACATTGTGTTTAAATGAGGAAATTGTTCAGCTGGTTCCTCATACACGAATTGCATTTGAACGTTGTTGCCTGGTGAAAAGTTGTTGTGATGCCTCGTGTTAAGAAGGAGAAATGCGTACCAGCACGTTTCTAACTTTGATAAATGTCAAATTGCAGCGTACCGGGAAAGCGGTTTAACTTAACGCAGTATTGCTGCTCGCGTCGGTCGAAATCCAATGACTTTTAGCAGAATATGGAATCGATGGGTTTAGGACGGTAATACGGAACGCCATGCTGGATCTCAATGGCCACTTATCACTAGCAGCCGAGAAGGAAGGCATATTATCCGCATGGCCGTAATGGATCGTGCAACCACGTCACGAGCCGTAAATCAAGAAACGGGGTTGTTTGAAAGACAACAAGTGTCTGCACGAACAGTTCGACGATGTTTGCAGCAGCATGGACTCTCAGCTCCAAAATTATGGCTGCGGCTTCTCTAGACACTGATTCATTGACAAGAGCGCCTTCAATGGTGTGATCAACGATAAACATGGGCGCACGAATGGCGAGACGTCATCTTTTCATATGAATCCAGGTTCTGTGTACAGCATCATGATGGTCGCATCCGGGTTTAGCGGCACCGTGGTGAACGCACACTGGCAGCGTGCATTCGTCATCCTCATACTGGCCCATCACCTGGCGTGATGGTATGGGGTGCCATTGGATACACGTTTCGGCCACCTCTGTTCGCATTGACGGTACTTTGAATAGTGCACGTTACATTTCTGGTGTGTTACGACCCGTGGCTCTACCCTTTATTCAAGCCCTGCAAAACCCTACGTTTCAGCAGGATAATGCCCGACCGCATGTTGCCGGTATTGTATGAACCTTCCTTGATACGGAACATGTTCGGCTGTTGCCCTGGCCAGCACGTTCTCCAGATCTTTCACCAATATAAAACGTCTGGTCAATGGTTGCCGAGCGACTGGCTTGTCACCAAACGCCAGTCACTACGGTTGATGAACTGTGGCATCGTGTTGAAACTGCATGGGCATCTGTACCTGTACCTTGAATCCAATCTCTATTTGACTTATTTCTCAGGCGTATAACTGCTGTTATTACTGCCAGAGGTTGTTGTTCTGGGTACTGATTTCTCGGGATCTATCCAGCCAATTTTTTTGAAAATTTAATTACTTGTTATTTCTAGTATAATATATTTGTCCAATAAATATCATTTTGTTATCTGCATTTCTTCCTGGTGTAGCAATTTCAATGGCGAGTATGATATATATATATATATATATATATTTATCTACATAGATATAAATATATATATATATATATATATATATATAATTTTCTTTTATTATTCCAATAATTATAGCAACATTAGAAGTCATTTCCATTTAATCAGATGTTTCCAATTATTAATTCTTGGAAAATGAAATTTGGATACTGCTCCCATGAGATAACACAATGAGAGATAATATAAGTATTTCTCCTATTTTAATTATTCAAGGTTTAATTGTTAAAGATTTGAAATATTGATGATTAAAACCATGTGTATGAACACGTTAAATTATATGGTTTTATTTACAGGATTTTAAATATTTGACCTATTGTTTCTAATAACCTCATATAATTTGTGTAACAATCTTACAAAATTAGAAGTTCAAAAAATAATATATAAAATTTGTTATGAAAATTTTACTTTATGACAATTCGATAAAGGATATTTGATAAGGAATATATTTTGTGTATAAATCTAAAGCATAATTATCTGTTAACCTATGTAAATGTATATAGTTCTTACAATCTTTAAACACAATTTTGGATGTTCATGAATTTCTATGTTGAAAATTAAAAAGAAATAACAATAAAACACTTATAATATTGTAGTTATTATATTATATTATAACTATTTTATAATATAGTTTTCTTCGTTTATATTGTAGTGTAAATCACTATTTTTAATATATTCTACTGTTGAAGAAGAAAAAGATTTGTAAAAGAAATGAAGATATAAGAAATTAATCCAATTATTAATAGAGAATTAATTAAAATGTAGATCACAATTTTTTTGAAAATATATGAAATTTTATGAAAGCATTTGCTTAAATTTCATTGGAAATAGTTTTCCTTAAAGTGTTTGTTTTAGTTTTTCATAGAAATTAAATGGAACCTATTTAAGAATTAAATATCTAAAATAATGAATATAATTTCAATCTTGCCTATTTGAGTAAGTGTTGATTAAAATCATATATTAGTTATACGCTTACTTACATTAACTTTTTTACATAGTTAATCTTTATTAAAAATACAACATTTTGTTTGAAAGATTTTATGTCCAATATAATTATATATCTCTTTATTATCTTTTTCTGTTCAAATTTTTTCATAACAAGGATAATAATTATCCGATTAGAAAGTGATGTTTTGAATTAATAAATTTAAATTTACCCTCATATTCAATATTTATAAGTTGTAATGAATCCCAAATTGTATAACTCTGTTAGACAATCTCCATAAATACAAAACTATACTAAAAGTCCAAAAACACCAGAGGAGACACAAGACTTTCCTTTGAAAATGCAAGCAAATTAAAATATGGGCCTAGGACACCTTGTCAGCCCCACACCCAAGAACTTAAAGAAGATTTCTGTTCCTGCTGAAAAATAAGTGATTGCATCGCCACTCTCGAAGCTCAAAAAAGTTGTTTGATATTTTCTGGGTGAATGTCAAGAGATCCGCTTTGCTACTTCCAAAATACCACAGATGATTGGCAGGAATCTTTTCAATATTGTTTAATTCCATCTTCTTAACTGAGGAAATTCTCCTATTTGAGAGATCTTAACAAGGATTCACCTCCTCAGCAGTAATCATGGATAAGTAGTCGACTGGAAAATGAGATCCATTGAAAAATGGATACATTTACCAGGAGAAAGACAGAAGAAAAGATCTGAAATGACCAGGCTTGTCTTTTCACCAATTGCAGTCCATTTAGATAGATGTTGCATTGAAGCATGACTATCAATCATAATCCCTGAAGAAGAGGGAATTAAATAAGGTAGTTATTGTCTCTCGATTTGATATATATTTTAAAACCCTGATGATAGACATAAGCTCTGATCTAAAAACTGAACAAAAACAGATTCCTTATTTTATGATCCATAGAACCAATAAAAAGTGGAATATATAACCAGAAATTCCATCACCACTTCTACTGCCATCGGTTTACTTTTACAAAGAAGATTGTTGGATCCCATTTATATACTCCAGGGATTACTTATTGATGAGAGCCGGATTTTCAATGTTTTTCTTTACTTTAGTAAAAAGATTCTCATGGAAGTAAATCCCATTAATTTTCAATTGAACACCCAGTTGATATAAAGAATAAGGTTTTGTATTTGTAGAGGGAAGTCCCAGCATTTTGGCATAAGAAAAGGCTGAGCTTTTCAAGCATTGTCTGTTTGTAAAGGTATGAAGGTAAGCAGAGGTTTTGTGTTGATCATTGTAAATGAAGACCGTTTTGCAGTGATTTGAGAAAAGCTGACTCTTTCTTAACGAAAAAGAAAGCATGTTACCTTCATAGATATCTATGTCATTTAGACAACTGTGACGAAATAATCTTATAATTCTATCTTCACTCAGCTGAACAATTTAAATTTATTTAGATTGTTTCCACATCTATGCTTGTGTTTCATGTATCAATCTCAATATCAGAAATTTAAAGAGAAAATAGGATTGTGCTAAGAACCAAACATTGCGTTACACTCTGCTGCAAACAAATGGGTCAGGTATGGAATTATTGTACTTAATTCTTATAGATCTGATCTAAAGAAAATCTGAAGTCTGATTAAAGATATCGTTCTTCATACCAAAATATATAGCTTTATAATCGAGCAATTGCCATTATACAGTAACAAGACATGTTTAAAAAGACTGCAGTTGTATGATTAGTAAGCTTCATGTTCTGTGCATCTCAGTAAAAAAACAAAAGCTGGTCTGTGTTACTACATGTCCCCTTCTGTATCCATATTGTTCCCTTTGCAGAAAGTTACTCGTATCAGATGGAGTTTTAAATAAGTCTAAAAATAAGTCTCCGCATCAATTTGCAGACAAAAGAGGTCAACGCAATAGGCTTTTAGCTCAGAGAGAGTTGGCGTTTTTACTTTGTTTTTAGACAGAGATAATTAATTATCTCTTCCTTTTATTGGGGAGATGACCAAGCCTCTTAGAAACATCGAAAAAATCAATCAATCTCTGCCTACATAGATGTCCAAGATGACCATTCATAGCGCCATAAATACCTGCAAGGCCAGATAAATATTTAAAATTAAAGTAACTAATAAAAAATTAAGAATTTTTAAATTTATCTGCTGTGGGAGAAAAAAATGTGGATTTATTTTTTATTTAAGATTAAGAATATAGAATAAATCAACTTAAAAAACTTTTATTCCTTTAGAAGAGAAAATCAAATTTTTAATTGTAAGCAAATATAATTTTTTGAATTGACTTAACTAAATAATTAATAGAGTTTTAATATGACAGATATAGCTTAGTAATTTTTCCCATAATTTCATCGCAGCTGGACAATTTCGATACTTTGAGATTTAGTGGGGAAAAAAAAAAAAAAAAAAAAAAAAAAAAAAAAAAAAAAAAACCCTGTGAAATTTTAAGATAATTTAACGCAAGTTAATATAAGCATTTTTTAAATTCTCATTTTGATATAGTCTAATTTTAAAATAACAAGATATTACGATTTGATTTATTAAGTATTTGTGTACTATATATACCAAAAAGTATACTATGATGATGAGCTCTGTTTTCTTTCGAACATAAAACTCAAACCCTGATGGTTATCTTACATTTGCAAATTTAAATATCTGAAAGTTGAGAATCACAATTAATATTTAATAAAAATTAAATTGAAATTAAAAAGGATGAATCTAATTGTTTTTTGAGAATAAAATGGACTGCGTATTATGTTTTTATTTTAAAAATATTATTTCCAAATACTTTTTGAGTTTTTTTTTCCTTATCATTTTGTGTGATGAATACAAAAACATTTAAAAACGTGTAATAACAAGAATAGAATTTGAAGATTAACTTTATCAAAAGAAATTTTGTACTTGTTTCACGTCACACAAAATATTGAAAAATAATATCGTATAAATTGTCAGAAACAAGCTGGTATATGAAGTTAATATATTATTCGATAATAAACAATAGTTTTATATTCATGCTATTTATCTTATAACGTAATTTTCTTGCTGGACAATAAGAACATATAAGTAAATCTTGAACAGTTATTAGTTTAATTAATTAATACTAAGAAATACGCTTGTTTCTGCAATGTTATTGAAATGAGTTAATAAAAATTATTTGCTATTAGCATTCTGATATTTTGAGGCTTTCGGAATTATTTTTTGTATATATCATCAACTAAACTTATTTCTTTATGAATGCATAAGGACAAAAAAGATATACATTTTTTTTAATGAAAACCATTTGTTCGTAAAAAACAATAAAATTTACAAGTTTTTAAACGAAGAATAAATTTTTTTTTCAAATTACAAACACAAAAAATTTAATTTAACGGTAACATATATTTATATTTCATGATAAATTCATGAAATACATAAATATATCTTACCTTAAAATGATAATACTATTTCTTATAGGTTCTTTTAAAAAGTAATAATTAGTTTTTCAGAAATAATATTATATAAAATCAAATCAATTTAAAAAGGATATCACTTTTAAAAATAATATAATAAAAATTATATCTTGCTTTCTTAAATAGTTTTAAATAAAATTATTAATCTATGTAAGCATAAGATTATTAAACCGTAATTTTCTAATAAATGCTTTATTTTCACGAGTTAAACTTTTGTGTATATTTCCAGAGCAACATTATTAAAAATACGATACTTGTTTTGTTAAAATCTTTTCTAATTATGTACATTTTAAAATGTAAAAGTCCTTAAAAATTAATTAATTACACAAAGCTTTTAGTTCCAAGTACACTAGTGGCCATTATAATTGCTACACCAGGAAAAAATGCAGATAACAAAATGATATTTATTGGATAAATATATTATACTAGAAATAACAAATGATTAAATTTTCAAAAAATTTGGCTGGATAGATCCTGAAAAATCAGTACCCAGAACAACCACCTCTGGCCGTAATAACAGCAGTTATACGTCTTGGCATTGAGTCAAATAGAGATTGGATTCAAGGTACAGGTACAGATGCCAATGCAGCTTCAACACGATGCCACAGTTCATCAAATGTAGTTACTGGCGTTTGGTGACGAGCCAGTCGCTCGGCAACCATTGACCAGACGTTTTATATTGGTGAAAGATCTGGAGAACGTGCTGGCCAGAGCAACAGCCGAACATGTTCCGTATCAAGGAAGGTCCGTACAATACAAGCAACATGCGGTCGGGCATAATCCTGCTGAAACTTAGGGTTTCGCAGGGCTCGAATAAAGGGTAGAGCCACGGGTCGTAACACACCAGAAATGTAACGTGCACTGTTCAAAGTACCGTCAATGCGAACAAGAGGTGACCGAGACGTGTATCCAATGGCACCCCATACCATCATGCCAGGTGATGGGCCAGTATGACGATGACAAATGCAAGCTGCCAGTGTGCGTTCACCACGATGCCGTCAAACACGGATGCGACCATCATGATGCTGTACACAGAACCTGGATTTACCTGAAAAGATGACGTCTCACCATTCGTGCGCCTAGGTTCGTCGTTGATCACATCATTGAAGGTGCTCTTGTCTATGACGCAGCGTTAAGGGAAGCCGCAGCCATGGTCTCCGAGCTGAGATTCCATGCTGCTGCAAACGTCGTCGAACTGTTTGTGCAGACACTTGTTGCCTTCCAAACGACCCCGTTTCTTGACTCATGGCTCGTGACGTGGTTGAACGATCCATTACGGCCATGCGAATAATATGCCTGTCTTCTCAGCTGCTAGTGATAGGTGGCCGTTGAGATCCCGCATGGATTTCCGTATTACCGTCCTGAACCCATCGATTCCATATCCTGCTAATAGTCATTGGATCTCGACCGACACGAGCAGCAATACTGCGATATGATAAACCGTAATCGTGGTACCCTACAATTCGACCTTTATCAAAGTCAGAAACGTGCTGGTTCCTCATTTCTCCTTCTTATACGAGGCATCACAACAACTTGTCACCAGGCAACAACGTTCAAATGCAATTTGTGTATCAGGAACCGGCTGAACAATTTCCTCTTTCAAACAAAATGTAGGTGTCGCTATTGGCGCCTGCTTTGTCTGAATGCGCTGAAAAGCTAATTATTTGCATATCACAGCACCTTCTTTCTTTCGTATAAATTTCACGTCTGTAGCATGTCACCTTCTTGGTGTAGCAATTTTAATGGCCAATAGTGTACAAAACAATGTACAGACACATCTTAAATTTCACAAATTGACAATTTTTCTTCAGGCAGTTCAAATAGGAATTATGTTTTTATAAGCGTATACTCTTTCTTAGATAGCAGTGTTTAGAAAAATTTATTTTTCTGAACAATCTCTGTACCTATTATAGTTAACATTCAGTACCTCAGTAAAGTTAGATTTCATTTTGAATTCTTTTCTAAAACTTTTTCCCATTTTATAGACATTTTATTGATTCGTAGAAGGAGTATTATTGGAAAATACTTTATTGTTTGTATCACATATTACGATTAACAATATAAATTTCATTATACTTTTTTTATTTATTTAGAGTATTACTTCATACTTTAATATCTTACTCCTGTTTTGATAAGTATAATATTTTATTATCAAGAGTTTTTAGTAGTCATCCGATTAAATATGCCACATAAATCATTCAGAATAAAGTAATAATTAGTTCAGAGTTAAATGTTTTGAAATTGTATATTAACTATAAAAATTTTAGTTAAACTATATTAGTCGTATGAGTTACCCGAGGACAAATAAAATATAAACATATAGGCAATTACTTTTAACAATAGAAAGTAGCATGGTATTTTTTTGAATATACGGAAGTAACTTTAAGTTGTGGATGTATTTAAAGTGTAATTTTACTATGCATTTTCATATGAAAGTACATAAATACTCAATTAAGTGGTCCAAGATATTTAAATTAATGATGCTTAATACAGTTAGAAACACTTTGTCACTGAAAAAATAAATTAAGTCTTATTACAAATTAAATTTAGCATATAATAAAAATAATATTTAAAATTATATAGTATCAAAATTATCCATAAAATTCAAGCAACTGCATTTTTAATTTGTTATATATTCGTGACTATTTACTTTTTTACAGCTTTATTGTTATTTGAATTTCATAGAATATTTTTAAAAACAAAATGTAATTACTAAGAACATTAAGCAAAAATAAATCATATGAATTTTTATTAAACAACTTTAGTTTAATTTAAATAGAACATAATTATTTCCATTTCTACAATGAATGTTTCACATTACTAGTAAAGCAAATGAGGTTTAAAACCGTTAAATAATATGTATTATTAGTTTTCCCAATGCATTGTACAAATTATAAAATTCATTAAAATAGAAAATGTGATATTCAAATTTTTACATGAGATTAATTATATCCTGAGAAGGTATAAAATTTTAATATAAATTTTTGGAAAAAAAAGGTATTTAATTTTTATATAAATTTATGAGGAATAAGATGAATTTATTCTTATAATAGTTATTGTTATAACACATTCTATTATATATTTTTCTATGAAATTAAAGGTTATGCTAAGATATGTATTACGTATTCAAAATGCATTTTTAAAACATGTTTCTCCGAAACATTTTACAATAAATCAAGAAAAGTGTATTTAGACTCTACCTTTTCATATTTTAAAATTATTTTATTGATTCTTCAATGAAAAAAGATGATTCCAAATGATTGTATAAGCTATATTTCATTTCTAAAAAGAAAGATAGTTATCAGAGTTTTAGAAATGTTTCAATTAAATTTCTCAGTTAATTAGTATATGAATTATTTGCCAACACACAAAATAATCCCATACATACAGAATAACATTTAATTAGTGAAAAATTAAAGTGAAAACTCGTTTATATGGTGCTTCTTACAACATTAATGAAGATACATATTTCAGCATTTTATACATTGGAAGTTTTGGTACAAACATAGTTAATTTTTACAAGAATTGAAATAAATCCTCAAAATGCCTGTGAAATCAGGAAAAAAATTAAAGGAATGATTTTTACTTTGTTTTTTCTATTACACATATTTTATTCCACCCTTAAATATTTTTTTAAAATTTATTTAGCAACTAATTTTTGTTGCAAACAACTAAAGAAATTAACAAAATATAGTAATATAATAATTTATATACTAGATATTTTAGTTATAATTCAATATTTAGAGATAAATACAAAACTAAAATTAAATATATAAGTCAAATGTATGTGTATATGTTTAAATATATCAGAAAAATAATCTTAATTATTTTTTGTACTACTTGTTTTAATAATTTTTTCAAAAGTTTACACACACATATAAAATTTTTTAATATTCTATAAAAAATAAATATCGCTACGATAAATTTTTAAATATTAAATGTAAATTTTAATATAAAATGATAATAACAAATTCATTATGCTTTTATTCAGAAAAATAATTAAAATATTATGTTGTGTTCTAAAAAAATAATGTACACAACACCAACTAATCATTATCATAATACACAAAAAATTATTATTCAATATATATACTAAATCAAAAAAATGAAATTTCAATAAATGTATATGATTAAAAGGTTGAAGCTGATTTTTCTTGGTTTTACATAATAAAAATTTTAGCACTGTGTTTAATTTATAATCTACTCTTAAAATATAGTACATATACTCAATGAAGTCTCATTTGTTAGTTATATCTTTAATCTAAACTTCGAATTGTTTGATTTTGGTAGCCCAGGAATATTTTTCATATTTCCTTAGATTGTAAAAATCAAACAAGCAGATTACTTAAATGAATATTTATAATCACTATATAAATATGTAAATATAAATACATGTATACTATATATATAAATATATTATACATAAGACTCTTTGTTAAGTAAGAAATATTTTTGATATATATATATATATATATATATATAACGCGCACACTGTGGATTTTGAAATGCTTAAATGTTTTTTTAAAATAATAACATTGTTTATTGTTTTTACACGTTTTATATTGATTTAATAAGCGTCGTAATATATATAACTTCTTACTGTCATAAAATCTTTCATGGAAAAATATATACACTTCAGAAAATTGTTGTTCTACTATTATTAAGGCAGATTACATTGAAAATTCAATGCTATCAATTGGTTATTACTTATATAATACAAATGCAGTAAAGCCGATGAATAAGCGTTTATAAATACATACACATTAAACTCCAAATTCAAACAACAAATGTTCACATACAAATTGCTAAGATCAAAGTACCTTTTCATTCAGCCCACTCTATCCTAGCCAATGAAACGCTTCATTTGGGAGAAAATTGCAACTCTACACAATCAGCATCTCTTTACGAGGAACCAATTACAGATAGTTTGCGTTTGTAATGAGAGAATGCTCTCCTGTAATCTTTTGATAGGAAACGCAGACAAATTTATTTGATTGACTGCAGTTGAGACTACTGCAGTGTTTCCATCGTGTTAAGAAAATAAATAGCATAAATAATGATTCTTGTGATAGGATACAAAAAGTATAAAAAATTGTCTCTAATTTAGTGTTGTTTCGAAGTATTGAATAACATAAGTTAAGACAAGTTTAGAGTTATGACAAGATCTTTTATTAAATGATTATTACCCATTCTTCTATTTATTAATGTTTAAAGAGTCATGAATGTATCAAAAAAATTAAAACTTAAATAAAATTTTAAAACTAATTATAATGATAAATGACATTTTTTGTAATTGCTATGTGAAAAAAAATAATAAATCCAAGTATTTTAATTTATTTCTATATTTAAAATGGGGCATTCATTAAAAAGATATATGCTTTAAACAGAAAAGCATAAGTCCTTAGGAGATGCATTTCACTCATTTTTGGAAATAAATGTATTTTTACGTAAAGGTTTGGAGAAAAATTTTTACACTTTAGTTAAATATCTGAGCAACATTTTAATAATTTTCTAAATGATCATAGATTACAATATTTACTTTAAAATTACATTTTAACTATTTTAAGAAATATATATTATAAATCCAACACATAGTTCTTAAATGTATGTGTATTATGTTATTAAGAGTCTAAATATTTTCTATAGTATTAAGACTTGAAATGTAAATTAGGAAGTTATTTGAGTAAATGTAATGTTCCTTTCAGCAGTAAAGCTAAATATGATGCGATCAAGCACATTGAATTTGGTTAATATTATTTCTTTGTATATTTTTGTTACAGAGCATTTATCTGCGGTTTTTTTAAGCGAAGCAACATTTTTATGTTGAAGTTGCTATGTAGATGGTATAGAGATGTGGAGAGTATAGAGATAGTATATAAATGGTATAGAGACCAAGTGACTTATAATTGCAGAAATCATACTGATATAAAAGAAATAAATAAAAGAAGGAAGTATTTATTTTCATATTTATTTAATAAACATATAAAATATTTATATATTTTTATTATTGTATTTTTAATTATTTCTGAGAAATAACAGTAGAAAAACTGTAAATTATTTTCTTTAAATAATGAACATATTTTGTTGTTTTTTTATTGGCAAAATTGGATAAATATAAGTGAAAATGTATGTCTTATGTTAAAATTATTTAGTTAAATTATGTATGCTAAAAATATAAGTCATTGAAATAAAAATATTGAATGGATTTGGATTTTACTCAATTTGTATATGTTAAACAACACAGTATTAAGATTAATACAAATAAAATACGAATAGCATAATATATAAATTAAATAAACTAAATATGTAATTTGCTAAAGATTAAAGTTTTTCATTAAGGATATTAATTGGAGTTTTCATAATCAATCAGGGTACGTTATGAACAACTTAGATGATTTATATTTACTTTATTTTAAATTTTGGAAACCCTTTTAGATTTAAATTTGATTGAATATCTATTTAAATATTTTAGGAATCGTCATGAAAAACACTTATTTAACTGTACACTGGGACTACAAAAAATGTATACATTTTTTTTAGTGTTTTCATAATAGAAAGAATTTTTAATCAAAAGCTTTATTCCACTTCGATTATTTATTTATACTTTTCTGGTTACATAAGGTTTCTTCTTCATTAGGTATATATTTTTTTTTTAAATGGAAAATATTATTTATTTTTTTCAATGTCACTCTTTAGATCCACTTAAAAATATTTCATTCTTTGAAAGTTGAATTTTACAAATAATTCAACAATTTGAAATTTTTGAAATCATTACAGTTGTCAAGCTTCTTCATTTTATGGTTTAAGGCATATCTGTGGTTTAAGTTCTTACGTTCTTCTTTAAAATTAAATATATTGAAACAAATGTTTAATACTTACAGAAAAACGTTGTGAATTTTAGGAAAAATCTTTAATTTTTATTCTGATGTTTATGCGAGCAATTTTTTAAGCACCAATTTAAAACAAAATTTTCTTCCGAGAAAAATGTTGAATGCTCATTATTTTTTCAAAATCCTCCTATGTTTGTAGTAAAGATAAAATATGTTATTTCGTAAGACATGACGTCCTTACTTATTTCTTATCATTAAAATAATTAAAAACGAAAAATGTCTTGATAAAAGTAACAGTCAATTTTTT
>JAPDSC010057338.1:0-17299 GCA_026290005.1 Latrodectus geometricus
TACAGTAGAGACTCGTTTTTATGAACTTCTAATCATGAACATTTAACAATTTTACAAACTGATGGCTAAACCCTAATAAGATATAATGTATACAGTGATAAATGATGCATAGTAATAGATTTAGCTCCCATTAAAAACTAAAATTTTTAAAGAAACTTTTTTGCAAACTTTATCTTCATTCAAATATTTTTTCACTTTCTTTATTTAATAATATATACATATAATGAATTTTTCTAGAACAATGAAGCAACATGTGCAAGCATTCCAAATATTCTAGCAATAATAATCAAAAACATGTGGCTATTATAACATGTGACGATAAAGAATTGTGATCTAAAACTTAACAACTCTCCAGTCTGTAAATGAAAATACAGGGGGGGGGGGGAATCTTTAAAAAGATTGAGCTTTTTGTTTTATATGGTTTTGTTCAATTTGAACATCTCAATTTACAGAGTTTTGTCAGTTGAGAGGGATAATTGGCTAATTTCTTTTAAAGGATTTCAGTTATGACACGGTTGAAGAAATGTAGTTTATTCAAAGTAAAAAAGAAAAACCTAAAAGTAGCAAAAAAATTAAATAAAACGAAAATTGTAAATATTATATATATATATATATATATAATTTATATAATTTCAATGAACAGCCTCTCAACAATTTTAAAAACTTGGAAAAAAAACTTTGGGAAAGGAAATAGTACCAATAAAAGTGGACTCTTTTGATAATATTTTAGAGAAGCAAAACATCTTAAACTGGAACCTTGCCTCCTTGGTTGAGAAAAATGACAGAAATGAAAATTCCTGTTTAATGTTTCGATTAAAGAAAAATCGAACTGTTTTGCAAATATAAAATATAAAGCTGAATATAAAATATTTCAAAGCAGCATATAGCTCTAAAAATTTAAAGCCAATCACAGTTTAAGCTTAAGAAAAACTGCCAGTGAGTAAAATTTTTTAAACTGAATGGAAAGAAGGAACATTGGTATCACTACTATGAATAATTTCATTTCTCATATTGAAATACAGAATCTTGAAATGATTCACATAGAATTTCTATTGCCTAATCTTAGTTTCATCTTATAACCCAAGGAAAAGAGCATAAAGAGCTTCAAGTGCAAATATATGTTAAGGAATTGGAGCAGCCTTATGAAGTTGACCTTTTATGAGCAATGTATTTGTCAACATATACTAGGAATGTTGTTGAAAAACAATATAGAAAGCTTTTCTACAGCAAGCTTTATTATTTTTATAAACCCTAATTAATTGAAGAAAGCTAAGAAAATTTACCTGATGGATTGAGCAAAAATGAGTCATTCATACAAGAACACCAACAAAGATTCAAGGGAATTGCCTGCCTGAAATTTCTGGTCAGGACTTCTTTTAACATGGGCTAGGATGTGATATGTACGAAAGAACTATTGGATGATGAAACTTAAAGAATATAAAGAAGGGGATAAAAAAAGAACTTTCATATATTAAACAAAAAAAAATGAAGTAATGTAAAGATTGTATGTAAAACCAGCAACTGAATGGATAGCAGGACTTAGGTATTTTTTCAAAGAAAAAAATAACAAAATACTTTTTACAATGGAAAAACGTTTTCTTTTAAGCAAATAAACAGAAATGAATGATTTGCCTGTTTTTCATCAGAATAAAAATAAATATTGTTTTTAAGTATGAATCTTATTTTGCATGTCTCTCATATAGAACATTCTATATAAATTTATTTCAATAGTTAAATGATTTCAATAAAAAAGTAAAAATATTGCAGAAAGAAAGTTCTTCTCCTCTATATAAACAAAAGCTAAATAATTAAATTCTGGAATGGAAAATTTCATAGATGGCAATAAGATGCAAACAAATATATATAAATAATTTAATAAGTGAAATAAAGATTTGTTTCAGAGTTATTTACAATGAAAGTGAACAGGTGAACAAACAACCAAAAAAGTGAAAAATTAAAGAAATGATTTATTAAAATATATTTACAATAGGAGTGATAAACTTTTATTTGGAGAAAGGTATGTTTCTGTAAAAGTTCTCCCACATAATGAATAATAGAAAAATAATAAAAAGTCAACTTACATGATTTTAAAAAATTAACTGTTAATGACTGAAAACCGAATAATTAAAAAAAATGAAAACAACTTATAGACAAGGAATCAAATTAGAAACAGTGGAGTGAAAAGTTCTCTTTATAACAGAAGATCCTTGTGAAAATATAAAAACAATTTATTGTTCTTTTGAGAGAATTGTCCCACTAACAAAAATCAATATAATAAAATGTATTATTTTTAATATTCTAATATTGATGTAATTAGATAATACCAAAATATTTTTAATTTGCTCATTGCTTTAATTGCTATTTAATCAAACATTAATTAAAACAAAATAAATTTAAATTAATTTTAATAGAAGATTTACTGACATTATTTAAACATTAAGAACTTATAAATAAACAAGAGATCTTACAGCAAACCAAAAAATTAGAATATCAAAAAATGTAACTTTGAAATTTTTGAACATTAAAATGTTAACACAAATACAATTAATGCTGTTTTAAGCATTAATTATGAAAAAGCTATTCGCCAGAATGGAACAGGATGTTGAAGTGAATGACTAATTGATAACAATATCTGCTATTGTTATTGTAATAATTGTTATTGGTGAATAACAATTCTTTTATAAAGGCAGATGATTTTCCATGCATCCAAGTGAAGAGTCTTAAATTGTTGTAATTGGATGTTAGGTAATCAAATTAAGTTTTTCTAATTATTTAATATATCAGAATCATCTAAAAGGGCTCAAATATTAAATCAAGAAAACAGGTGAGATTTTAAATTGTTGTAAATAATATTTGTCTGAATCATAAAAACTTAATATAAATTATTTCATATTAAATTTTATTTTTTCCTAAACAATTTTTTAAACTAGTAATTAAAATCTCCTGAATAATTTAAAATTTTCTGTTTGTTTCTAAACTTGATTATATAAAGAAAAATGTTTATTTGTATCAGTTAGAAATATCAGGAAAAATTAACACATGTTTAATCAAACAAAATTCTTATATACTTGCACTTTAGTAGCTACATAATAAAACTTTGAAAATGAAATTATATTGCAGATGAAAAATTTTTTCAATAGGAATAATCCAATTTTATTTATTAGCTATAAAAATGACTTAGCCCAAGCAAAGAAATTTATTACTATACAGTTAAAATAAGATTATAAGTTCATTTAACTAGCTAATTGTCCAAAGAAAAGTTATAAGTGAAAGTAAACATTATAACTAAAGCAAAAAGGAAAGAATCCAAATTGAAAAAAGTTAATTTATTAGAAAGTTAGATGGGAAAGTAAGAAAATGTTACAAAATGATCAATTTCTTGTCAAAAAATATATAAAATAAGACATTATTGTGCAGAGCTTTAAAAATTATATATCAGTTCATAAGAAAGTGCTGACTAATATCTTTTTAAGATAAATACATGGTTTTAGTCTTCAGAAGAGAAATAGATTTACGAAAATCTCGAAACATATGTATAATAAGCATTTCCTATTCAGGAATTTTATAGTTTCATAAATTTTAGCCCAAACTCCAAAAATAAAAAAAGAAAATAATAATTATTATATATGTATATACATATATATATGACCTGCAAATTTAATGATATTGTAAATTATCTTATAGTTAAAATTTAAAAACTTCTCACATAGAATTAATAACTATTTCAATTTTGTATATTCTTTTTAAGGTATGGAAACAAAAGGAAAAATATAATAATTGCATTAATATACATAAACTATAATTATTCTATAATTTTATCATTTATCATAGAAATGTTAGTTTATGTAATTAGTTCATATGAAATATCTTTTGGAGAAATTTATAAGGAGAATCAAACTTTTAAATAAAAGACATTTTTTCAATTCAAAAAACTAAATATAATTTTTATAACTTGTATAATCATCAATAAACTTGAAGCCTAACACATTATATTCACAGTAGGATATCATGGGAAGTCTGAACATTTAGGACTTCATATTACACCTTAAAATTTAAATTGTTCGATTCTTTTAAATATTCAGTATGATATATATTATTTTAAAAAACAGAAAATAATCAATAGTATTTAAATTTACTCCAGTATATATATATAAACAGTTATCGAAATTCATAGCAGCATAAAACCATTTTTCCCCAAATTTCACCAAAATGATTAGAAAAACTTGGACAGCATGAAACAAAATATTTAAAAAATCCATTTCAAAACTGAAGTGCCATGCCCCCTTCATGTTTCTTTAAAAATTAACTTTCAAAAATATGATTATTTTTACATGCAATTACTCAATTTAACAATACTTAAAATTTCCTTTTATAAATCTAATGAATTACTTTAAAAACATATTAAGTCGAACAAAAAACAGAAGTGAATTTTATATTTACCTTCACAGCTTTCAGATACTTTTACATCAGTTGTAACCCAAATCTTTTCTTTGGAACGAGCAGTGCATATGTCAAATAATTCTTGAGTTATATTTAAATCATTACCAATTGCAAGCTTCCAGACACGTCCACGAATACTGGGAGGAAGACCTTTCCACCACAGTTCTTTAGTTTTTTTATTATCTTTGCTACAAATTAAAATGAAACACTTATGAGGTAACAAAATTGTTATAAAGTAAGATTTAAAATTCAATATTAAATATTTTAATACTGTTAAATATTATGGATGGATGCTATCTAAAAAAATTCATAAAGCATATTTCGGCAAATTGAGATCTAGAATGACATATTATAAAAATTCAGTTTGATTTATTAAACTTTTTTCTTCTACTCTAGCCAAGTCATTTAAACAGCAGTAATATTTTAAAATATTCTCTTCCTTACATGTAAATGAGAGTTAAATTCTTAACATATATGTAGATTAACTCACAAACTGTTAAATTGTGGACAAGAGTTAAGTATCAAATTAACTCATATGTAAATGAAACATACTTTCCAGAAACAATTAAACATATGCTGAACTTTAGGTTTAAAAAATAAAGATAAATACTATGTAAATATATTATTTTAGTCAGCCTTTGTTATTATAAAATATGCTTGAAGTTCCTTCTTGATCATAAGTGATGATTTTTAAACCATATACATCTATACATAAATATACAATAGCCATTTTCATAATGTACATTATGCAAACAAATTTACACCATTGATACAATTTAGAATAACAATTGCTATTTATGCAAGATAGATGTAGCATTCTAATAATAAATCAATTATACCCCAAGCCTAATATTTTTCATAAAAATATATATAATAACTCATCTATTTATTTCCATATCTGCTTATTTATTAATTCGAGTAATCTAACACCCTCCCTCACTTAATATAAATATTAAGCGAGGGATATCACTTAAATATTTTTGAAATATTAACTATGTAGTTATAGTTTAAGTTCTTAAAAAATGTTTAATATTTTTGTTCATGGAGTCATTATTTTATACTACAATAGATATTTAAAATAAGAGAAAATACAGCATAAATTTTTTTTATGGATTAAGAAATCAAAGGATAATTTCAAAGATGAGAAATTTTTATAAAACATTTAGATGTAAAAGAAAACTGCTAAATATTATTTTCATTCTGCAAATAATTATTTATACATGATTGACTTAACAACTATAAAAAAAGCTGTTCATTCATAAACAGATTTTAATTCACAGGTAAGCTTTTTCTCAAAATGCTTTTAGTTAACAAAATATTTTCTAAATTTTCTTTAGATAAAATATTGCAAAATATAGTCTAGATTTTAACACAGAATATATATACATCGAATTTTGAACTTACTGATCAGAGCTTAAATATTTATAATATTTCTATAATGATAAATTAGTACTGAAATACATAATAAATTTGCGGTTTGAATAAAAAATAAATCTCTGCTTAAAAATTATATTTTTTTATAATTACAATCAAAAAAGCTTAAAATTTTATTAAAGTTGGCTAAATGTATATTGTTTTCATTTGATAAACAGAACCTTATTGTAATACTTTAGACTTTCATTATTATAAAATTTTTGCTTTTAACTAAAACTTCCAAATCAAAATTATGCATCAAAATTTTAATTATTTTTATGATTATTCAATTTGAAAAGTAACCTTTATTTAACAAATTAAATAAGCAAAATTTCTAATAAAAAAAAATTCTCTACTTTCTAAGAAATACTATAGATTTAATTCTAGTTTTGAAAGATAATTAATAAATGCAAAATGCTCCTATTTGACTCAACTATTAAAATATAGAATTAAATAAAATATTTTAGTGTTTATCAAAAGTCTTTAAATTAATACAGCATTTAAGAAAATGTAAATCACATTTTATTGTAAAAAATTCTCTATTGTACGCATTTTACAGTGTATGATATAGTTAGGTAGCAAAATGTAGTACATGTAATTTTAAATGCTTTTGCACTAAACAAAAGAGATTTATATTGCAAAAACAAAGTACAAAGTATTCCAGATAGAAAATAAAAAAACTTTCAGTTTTCACTTGTATGATAAAGAAATAATTCTAGAACCTTTACTTTAAAATCAATTGTTTTCTTAAGTTTAATTATTTAAATTTCTAAAGCACATTTTTGGAAACTAATTTGGAAAGCCTATTTTAAATATTTAAAAGTAAAATGTTCTTTCCAAATTTTGATACTGCCAAAAAGGCTCATTCGCTCAATGTAGCCTCTGTAAAATAATAAGTCATTAGTTTAATTATAAAAATAATTCAAAAAACGATTTATTCAATGTGATGAAATTATAATTTAATAATAAAATATATCTTACTAAAATAATACAAAGGATAACAAAAGCAACATACTTATATTAAGTATAATGCAATAATTTAAAAAAAATCAATATATTAATGAATAATTTTAATAAACAATTCAATTAATATCACAGAAAATTCTCAATGCAATACTCAATATAATAACAAATAACATTATAAAGTACTTACACAGAATTAAAATTGGGTAATATTTCTTCATTCCATATTTTTGTCGCAGTAATCAATTGTTCTTCAAGCTTTTGTTGTTGATAAGCTTGCTTTTTTCTGACTTTAGCGTCTTGTAATTCTAAACAATTAATGATAAACTTATGAATTCTAAATTAAAAAATAGAAATAATTTTTATAAACTATCAAAAATTTTAGCTTAATATTAAAGATAAGAAAACTTTATACAACAGTTAACTTGTAAGACAACTAAAAAACAAATTCAGTACAAAATTTAACTACTTAAATGAGAAAAAAATACAAAATGAAAACCTTTCTTTCGTGCTCCTTTCACCATTTCTTCATACAATTGTTTGTGTTTTATTTCTTCTTCAGCAGATTTTGCTGGGAGATTCCTATTGAAATAAATGTTTTAATTTAAAACTCCCAATAATATAACTTTTTCTAAATGAAATATATTTCAATTCAATCATTTTATTCTTATCTGTAGTAAAATAATTGACGATTTATATATTTCATGTAAAAATAATTTTTATAGATATTAAATATTTTATTCATAGATTAGAAATGAATGAATTATTAAATGTTTAAAGAGTAACAAACTCCAGAAATTCCAAAAAATTTTCATTATGTCATTTAAAATTTTTTTTCATTCAGTGCCTAACATTTGAATAAATGGCCTAAGGCTAGGCACTAGAATTTGCGATAAAACGCACCAAACTGGCTTACTGGGTGTTTGTAGTACCCAAAGTTGGATTTATGACGTAATGTGATTGTGAACATACATGGAATTTATTTTTGCGTGCCAGTAACCCTTGAGGCATTTGATTAGTAATTTGTTTTTATTTGATTACAATCTAAACTTTTGAAGTAGATGATTGAACATTTATGTTTAAAAATTTTTTTAAGAATAAAGTTTCTGAAGATCAGTTTACAGTGAATATTTTATGTTTCTTAAGTGAAAATTTATTTTGAAAATTTAAATAAATTTATTTCATTATTTAGAATCATTATTTTTTCCTCACGGAGGACACATGTCCAGGTAATCATTCCGAGAATTTCACAAATGAAAATTCATTTGGTAACAGATTAATTTTAATCTGTTACCAAACCAGATGTTGATGATTCTGCAAGCAGCAGGTGAATTTTTTGTTTTTAATTAATATAAGTGTTTCATGTTATATTTTATAAACATTTCATTTTTATATTTATTCAAATTAGGAACTATGAGTTTTAATAAGAATGTATATTTTTGTTAATTTATTTTTATTGCTTGGATAGATTTATTTTGATTAAAAATTAGGGATAGATTATACTACATTGAATTTTTAAGGTAGGTACCACTGCCTGGTTGATTAAAATATGAGTTTTCATAAAACCATACTATTATTTTTATCATACATTTAGCTTTATTGCCTGGTTCATTGTAGTCCTTGTAGTCCAAAATTGCACTACACTGACTTTTTTTTTTTATTAATTTTGGCACCACTGTCCAATTAATTAAAATTTGAGTTTTCAAAAACATGCATTTTATTCATGTTACAGATTGAGCTTCAATGCCTGACTGCATGATATTTATTTTATATTTGTTTTTTTTATCATGTAATCATTATGAAATTAGTTTCTAGTTATTAGCATTTTAATATTTCTGTAATAAGTAATTATATTGAAACATTTAAATTTTGATATCCAAAATAGAGTGCGATTGCATAGTTGAATTTAAAGTGCTGTTGGTATTTGGCAACCATATATTGCTTGCAGTGATATAATTTACATTGGCCAGATAACTGTGTAGTGTATGATGTGAACATTGAACCAAACTTGTCAATTACCTAGTCATTTACCTGAATAAATTATTCTATCTAACATACCGGCAAATATACATACATATATATCTCTATTTCCCAAATATATTTTTAATTATGATAACTATTAGTAAAAATAAATAAATATTTTGTAGTTTGATTTAAAATCAAATATTTTAAAGAAATTAAACAACTTCACAAGCACAGCAGAAATAATTTCATTTAAATATTTAAAATTCTTAAATATTGTATATATATTATTATTGCAAATTACCAAGACATCAAACATTATTAATTATGACTTTAATTAAATATTGAATACCAGAATGGAATTACATAATTTTAAAATTTGTTTACACATTTGAATCTTTGACAGGATGTAAATTTAAATTGTTTTTTTTTTCAGCATTTAAAAAATTTTAATATTTTGAGTTCATAAATAAATTTTTTTTATATCAGATTGTTAATTTTAATATTAATAAAAATATTTTTACATATAAAATAAACAACATTTATATTAAAATAAAAAAAATGACTGATAAACAATAAACAATAAAATTATTTCTTTTATACTCACGAAGGTCGGTTTTCTAATATTAAAGCAGTGGTAGAAGTTGCAATACATTCATCACTACGTCGACTACTTGAAGAACAAGCAGAAGGGCAACGCTGTAGTTGGTCATGTTGCTCTGCCTCAACTTCAATAGGGGATTTAGATTTCCATGGCAATCTAAAAAATTTAATAGACTTTAACAAATTTAAAAACTATATAAGATGAAATAAAATCAGTCATTAATGTATTGACAACATAGATATAAAAACATTATTTTTGTTAATATAGAAATTTAAATAAAATAAATTATTTTTGTAAAAACTGTATATTTTTTATACAGTTATATTCAGTAGGGAAATTCGAAACTATCAAATGAAAGTTTTGGAAATTTATCTAAATTCTGTGGCACAACAGCTCATTGTGGGGCCAAGGTTTACTGTGACCATCTTATTAGAATTTCTATTTAAACTAATTTCATTATTAAAACACAATACACAAGGATAAGCAATCTTCCTCTGGAATGTACAAAATATATTATCAAAATAGACATTCTAAAACCTTTTTTTTAAATAATATTTTAATCATGCATATTTTTATATTGTTTCAAAAAAATGTGCTAAACTTCCTTGTAATTTACAAAAAAAATTTTTAACAGTCTTTGACTAATGTATCATAGCACACCCGCAAATACTTTTTAATGAATAATAAGAAAACTGGATTTGATAGGATTAGTGCATTTTTAAAATATAAATAAAAAGAAATTGGTACACATGTAAAATCATTGACTATGAAAGTTGAGACAAAGGTTTCCAAATTGATAGCAAAAGCATTTCTCATTGTTTGCCAGTATATATTGAAAAAGAATTATAGTGAAACTTCTTAAGTAACAGGACTTTACATATCTTTTAGAACATTGCGATTAAAATTTTTTATGGTAATTTAACTGCAAAAACAACAAAAGATAACTTAAATTCATTATTTGAAAAAGTTATTTAAAGGTTAAACTTAAAAAAAAAAATTTTATTATAGTAGTGTAAAGCAGAAATATTATAACTTAATTTTTTTTTTAAATATAAAGAAACCCAAATGGTTTAATATAATAACATAAGTGGAATATATTATAAAAAATTCATGTTGAACACATTATAAAAAAGAAACATTTATTAGTCAAAACAACTTTTTATGTTTTTTTTTATTTATTTATTTTCTTTGTTGGTTTAAAGTTATAATTTATCAATTATTGTTTTTTGAATTTTTTACAATTATGCAGGTATATTGATAAATGTAACATAAAAGCAATATTTGAAAATATTTTATACAGTACACAATAATACTCAAACTGATTTTTTATTACTTTTAAAAACTAATTTTACAGAGCAAAACTCAAACTTTTGCAATTTATTAAGTATAATTATAACTGAAAAAAGTAATTTAAAACAAAGGTTTAGTGGTATAAGATCCAAAAAAAGTACAATCTCTAATTCTAAGAATTGTATTATTTATTATTGAATTTAGTAAAATTTGATCACTTGAATATGCTATTGACAGTTTTATTTTTTAATGTATTTTATAATAATGTAATTTTAATTTACAATTTAATGTAACTGCTTGCATTTTTCATAAACTCTTTAACCACATTAAACAGATTTACATACTTTTTTTAATGAAAACTAGTTTATAATATAAGAGAGATGAACACTCTTTATAGTTTTTACTAGCAGAACCAGGAAAATTTCATTATTCAAGTCAAAATAATTGTTCTTCCCTTAATTTATCATTGAAATTGAAACTTGATAAATATATCTTTATTTACATTTCTTTTAATTATTTACAAAATTTTTTTTTTAAATCTTAAGTTTATATGAACTGACTTAATAATAATATTATATTATATAAATATATAAGACTTATTATTTTATCTCACTCTTAGTAAAATTAAGAATTTATAAAAATAAAACAAAAGATATTTCAAACACTCTCCAATTTATAAAAAACAAAAATATAAAAAACAGTAAGAAAATTATAAGTTAAATTAACTTTAGAAGCAATAAGCAAAAATCAAACTTACCTTAATTAATATAAGTATGATTCATAATTGTTTAAAAATAATTATGGGCACGATTATAAAATATACAGTGAAGATTTCTTGATTAGAAAATTTTTATTAAATCTTCATCAATGCTAAGTAAACGAAAATATAGTTACTTAATACGATCATAGCTTTTTATTATGTTGTTGGTTGTTATCATAAACAAACTATTATCTGAAATGAGTTGTTACTGAAATTTAATGACGCAAATTGTAAATAAATAAGGTAGGAAGGTTTTTGGAACAATATCATGAGATAAAACTTGCTTATTTTTTTTTTATCTTACTAAGTTCAAATATCTGAGTTTTATCACTTTTATCAAATCTTATTTGAAATCTAAAAAATGGGCAGTGAATATAGGAAGTACTTTTCAAACAATATCTGTATAGAATGAAAATAGAAAGAACATTTATATAATATAATAATAATTAAAAATTCAAATTAAACTTTTATTAAATATTTTGTTCATAATATATAAACATAAATATATTTCTTAAATGAGACAAAAAATTAATATTAAATTTTAAAAAAATATATTTAATTAAAATAATTAACTTACTTTAAAAATAAATTTGACAGACCCCATTTCTTTGGCTTAGTACCCTTTTGGAAATCTTCAGGTAAGTTTTGTAAATTATCACAGGAATAACAAAGAGATAAATTTGAGCCTCCTTGTGAGCCACCAATGCAAAATGAGACTTCTGTTCCAAAAGAGGACATACTAGTGAAAGATGAAGTATCAGTGTGTTGAAGAGAAGCAGCGGTGGGCGATCGTGAGACATGGTTTTCAGAATTCATAGCACACAGATCATCATTACTTTCATCAATCAAATCATCTTTTTCCGTTTCCTCCAACGTTTTACCCATTGTTTCACTTTTCTCAAAATGTGAAATCTTGGTTTTGTGCTTTTTTTCATAGGTTTCACCATTACTGGCAAATCTTTCTTCACTGCAGCTGTCCCTCGGTGCAAGGGAGCCATCACGATCCATTGGAAAATGGGTTCCATTTCCAAGTCTAAGGGGGAAATGTTTACTGTTTTTGATTTGAGGTTTTGATCGTGATTCAAGCTCAAGTTGTTTTGTAAATGGATTATATACTAAAGGAATGCTTCCTAACACTTCATCTAAAGTTGGCTTTTCTTTTTTACCAACAGTATTGTAAACAGGTGACCCTTTTTTATTTAACAGTGGTCTTTCATATGGTAGTTTAACATCTACTTCACTTCGCTCATTTCCTACGGTATTTATAAGCCTGCATTTTAAATGCAGCAAATCATCAAAATCTTCTTTGGAATCAGATTCAAGATCTTGCTTAATAGGTGTTTTAATTGGTATATTCAATTGCTTCTTTGTCCAAACCTCATTAAAAGAATGTACTTCAGTTCCAGAAGAAGGCATCGACCATCACGATAAATAACAAATGTGAACCTAAAATACGATAATCAAATTAATATTTCTGATTAAATATATAAGCAAGGTTAAATTATACACATATATTAAATGAATTATGCAAATTCATAAGTATTTTCAAACTTGATTTTCAATTTCATCTCATGAAAAAAGGTGAAAACATTCTACAGATACAAATGTTAATACTAAATACTTGCAATTGAAACTCACTTTAAAATAGCAATAGCATTACAATAATAATTTTAAAACATACTTCAAACTTGAATAAAGAAAATGAATTCACACATAAAAATCACGAAATATAAGCCTATTTGTATTTAATTTTAAATAAAGTCATTTTTATATTATACAAATATGCACACTATATATTAGATTTTAATATTTAAATATTTTACACTAAACATATTTTAAAACGTCAGATTTTTGCAGATTACCGATTATACTAATCATTAAGTTTAGACAAATATAACATTACCTCACCACAAGATTACATGGATTTAGTGCGTCTGAAATAGGTCGCTAATTATACAAAATCAAATACGTACTGATCTTTTCCTGAAAATTTTGAGGTCAATGGCGAAACGTGTTTTAAAAAGTAGATAAGAGAAATAACTGATCTAAATAGAATAAACGTCAAGCAATGTATCAATATAATGCATAAAGACGCACCGCTAATTTCTTTCTATGGCAATCAGCGATATAAAATAATGATGTTTTGATAAATCAGCTGTCAAAATGATGACGCATAATGTATAATTAAACATACACAAAAATGAGTCATTGTGAATTTAATCAATAGCTATTAAAAAACGATGTTACAAAATTCTGATATTAAATTCATAATATATTAAAAAGGAAAGAATAAATATTTTATTAGTGAAAACATATATTTCACTAACCTTAAAAAGTATAATCCATTCGATCAATCTAAAACTAATAAAATCGAACTGATTCTGTTTAATTTTTAAGATTGATTTCAGTAGAGAACCATTTCTAACTACACTACACAAATATTCATATGGAATTCTTCTATGATGAGCAATCCATGTTTCTTTCAGTGAACTTATTCAGGAAACACCCATTCAAAGAAACACAACAAAAAAATCACTGACGCCGTAATTCAATCTTAATCTCAAATCACTACTGCTGGTCGCACAACTGACCTATCAAAAATCATAAAATAATAAGACTCAGCCAAGCATTACTCGACGCATGGTGGCAGCACTAGAAAATCAGCTTAATTTATAATTATTAAGCTAAATATAAAAAACAAAAGAACATGTTAAAAGTTTTTCTAATCAATGATCTTATTTTTTACTTTAAATGTTTGGTTGAAAGACACTTATATTTCTTAATGACTATGTTATAGAAATTAAACTATGGCTATAGTCGTTTCTAAAATCAAAGCAATAACTGAGTGCAGTCCGTTTAAAACAGATCTTTAAGTCATTTAATTTTCATATTGCTCATACAATATGATTTAAATATGGATCCGTCAAATAAATATCAAAACTTTATTAAAATGTGTGTTAATATAGAATAATCCTTATTCTAATTTAAGTTCATATTTTTGATCCATGAATATTTATTACATTTAAGATTCAAAGTTAAAAGAAAATTAGTGCTTAGAACATTGAAAAACATAAATGATCTAATGATTAAAGTATGCTTCACAGAATACAATTATTTGTATGTTTTTAAATAATAAAAAATTATTTGCGCACAATAAGCTGAAACGCCTCAGAAGCATAAATTTAATATCATATGGAACCCAAAAGAAAAGCTTGATAACCAATTCAAGTTACTTTTTAACAGACTGATCCAAGCTGATATGAGTAAAGAAACATTAAAAAAACATTTGTTTTAGATTAATTTACTATCACAGCGTACTTTCCTTACCTTTTAGGCATGATTCCAACGTAAACGCTAGGAATTAATAATAACTTGCATAAAATCCAATTATGCCTGACAACATGATTATTTTACTGTAATTTATGGGTTTTTCGACAGTCTAAATTTTTATAACTTATATGATTTAACACTCTTCAGGATGTTTTGTTTTATTTTTTTTTTCCATAGGAAAGATTAGCAAAGCTAATTCTTATTTCTGAATGGAAATAATTTGATTGGGTAGTGTTACTAAACACTATTTGATCGAATTGCTTAGAAGCCCTATAATCAATGAAAAAGTGGATCTGGCAAAAATTATTAGTTCGAAAAAGATGACAAATGACAATGAGTCTAATTTCAACCAAATTTTGAAAGCAGACAAAATCAAATCTCATAGGCATCTTTTTTTGCGGACAAGAATGCCTATAAATTATTATTTGCATTGTTGGAAATTTGTTTGAGTATCTTTTAAAATAACACTCAGCATTCCGATTCACCTTATTACCAAAGATAAGAATTATTTCATTTGATAAGAGTTTCGCATTATGAGTGAAGCTCTAGAATGAATTATATTTAATTAAGTGAAATTCCTGAGCATGTGTCTATTCATTTATGTTATATATGTGTGGGAAATATAAACTAAAATTAATTGAATTAGTTTCTTGTTAAAAAGTGCGTGTTTAATATAACATTAAATTAATGAATATTTTTTCTGTTTAGTCCAACATAATCAATTACTGGCTTAAAATTCAAGTATCAACGTATTTTTAAGACCTGTATATAAACCATTTATTATTTCTCGATAGAGCAAAAAATCATGATGAGGTTCACAGCTATGCTTTAAATAAATAAATGTGCTTCAGTTGAATCTTTGACTTATCTTTCCTTCTACTCAACTACAGACTATCACTTAATAAGGTTATAAATTACTGAATTTAAAATTAATGTGATATAATTTTTTGAACTTCTGATGTTACATAATGATTACTTATTTCTTTTATAAGAATTCATTTTAGTTTCTCTCACCAAATTATATTTTATTTTTAAAAACTGTAATGTTACAAAGAAAATTGAAATGCAATTTGTTTCTTTTGTTAAAGGAAATTCAAAATGTCATGCAAAAAATAATTATCTAAGCAAAAAACTTAAAAAAATTGATTTTTAAAGGCTCTGGAAAATAAGAACAAAATTAAATAAGATTCTTCAAAGTTCTAAAGGTGCACTTCGTAATATATTAAGTAAAAAAAAAATCTATGGAATCTATAAAGGATCCGGGATGAAGATTAAATCATCAGCTTTCAATAACAGACCATTCTTTAGCTTGCAAAAATCAGAACCTGTCTACTCCTGAAACATTATAACAAACCGATAATACTATATTACCTATGATTGTTAGGTATATTTAAATATTAGTTTGAAATTCTGCTTTTCAAAAATTAATAAGAAAGCTAATAATGTTAAAGTATTATTAAAAAAAGGTGGAGGTGAAGTGGTAAAACAGATTGAAGTAGTTGAAGAATCGATTGCTACTGGAAAAATATTGTTTTCCCAAGTATGAAATAACTTCAATATGGATTGTTTTCATAGTAATATATATGTACTATTAAGATCTTGTATTCTGGTAGAATTAAACTCTTGGTTAGGTATAAGAAAGTTTACTAGTCCAACAGTAACAATTAATATCATGTAAGAACATAACCGGGGAATTTTTTCAATCAGCAGATAGCTTGGGGAGTTTTTGAATATGATGGAAAATATGATCTGCATCAAGTTCCTAGAAACATTTATTCTAATTGCTGTTAACAAATGCTAAATCAATATCTTTAAGTCTATATTTTAAAAGGTTAAACTGGAAATTCAATAAGCTAAGTTTCATTGAGATGTGTTTAAATAACAACTAAAAATTAGCTTCACAAAGATTCTATGTTTTATAGTTCTGAACACGCAATCCAAACCTGAACTGCATAGAACATCAGGGTTATTTGGTTCGTCAAAAGTATACAAATATCTGCTAATATGATTGTATATATAAATCAGAAATAGCTATAAGTAAATTGGACAAAACTGAAAAATTCTTATAAAGAAATCATTAATTGAATGAAAATCAAATATTAGAATTTATTGAGAAAAATAATTTAACAGTATTTTTTAAGTTAAAAACAACAATTTTAACTAAAGATCTTATAAATTTATATGTTATTTAAACAGAATATTTTGAAACTGAAATATTTAGCATGTATGAATATTATTAAAAATATATTTCGTATACATTTTAATTTCATTACCTTGATCATGTTAATTTAATGAAACAATTATATTATTTATAATTTAAAACACAAAAATACAGTAGTATGAAACGCAAATATACGTTCTTTAATGTATGGTATGCACAATTATTTGATTAATATGTAAAATAAGCTTACAGCCCAAATATTTAATTTAGTATGTAATAAATATTCACTTGTTTTTCACGGACTTCTTTTTCTGTTTTGAAAGATAACTTTAAGTTCATATAACGTGATGTTTCATAATTTAGAAGAAATTTTAAA
>JAPDSC010057338.1:17309-42640 GCA_026290005.1 Latrodectus geometricus
ATTACAAATATATTATTAGTCATTTACCCAAGGAATCAAACGTCGCTCTCAGATCGTTTTTATCAATCAAACCGTCTTTATTAGAATCAATGAGTTGGAATGCCTATTAAAAATATAAAAGGAAGCCATTAAACACCGTATACTATAAATAAAAAAGTTTGATATTAAATAATAATCAAAAAATTAATTTTTGAAATGCTAATCTAACCTGAATTAATATAAAGTTTTATAATTCTAAGCAAAAGATTCGTAATATATGTCTTTTGTCTCTAATGATCTACTGTAGAAACCTTCTAACAGATAACTCTTGTTTCTGTAGTAACGTAGAATGCAAACACCTATTTGTTGTCGATAATTCTATCCTAATTCTATTTTTTCTTATTTCATTTATATGATTTCTCTTATAGAAATTTTCACTCTTAAAATTCTCTCATAAGGCTCAACAAATAATATTTTGAAATTTCATTCTCCATTTAATGTAAGTTCATATTTTTAAATTTATTTATATTCAACGATATGCCTATTAGATTTATAATAATGAATAAAAAATTATAAAATAAGTGGCTAAATTGATAACTTAAAAACTTATTAATTTCAAATTTATTATCTTTCTTTTATTGAGTTACATAAAATTTAAAAATTTCATTTAAGAAAAACTTTATGTCGTTAAGCAAATTTTGTTGTTACAGTAAAGTATATACTCTGGAATGTAAATTAAATTTTATTTTTACAACCAGAAATTTATTTAGTACTTAAATATTTCTTTATTTAGTACTTAAGTATTTAATAAAAGTATTTCTTTAAATAGTAAATAGAATAGTCAATGATTTTGATTTTCAAATTTCATTTATCCAATAGATGCATTTGAGAAGAAATTATTTTTCGCAGTTATATTTTTTAAGCACAAATGGAAGCATTACACCCTTTTATTCACCGTCAAGTTTTGAATTTTTTTACGTTTTATTTAAGTTTTAAATTACACTTGCCGACAGTTTCTGAATTCAATATTCATTTAGTAATCCTCTTTGAAAGGATTTCTTACCTCTTTAAATTCTGCTATTTGATTTTGCTCAAACATGGCGAATACATTTGAAGTTGCTCGCCTGGCTGTTTTCTTCTGGGAATCACTTTTTGTTTTTTTGGACTGCAATAGCAATAGAACAAGAAAAATTTTAGGAAAGTTATTATAAAATGCATTGTAAAAAAAAACCTATATTATAAAAGGAATCAAAGAAAATTTTTTTTATTATCTACATTTTTTTAAAATAAATAACAGGTTTTATTAATAAAATTTTAATGCCAAATTATGAAACAAAAGTTTAACTATTTTGAAGGACGATTTTTTTCCCTATATTCTAGCTGATTTAATATGAATGAACATAAGAAAAACATAAATCATTTTCAAATTATGTGTGTGTTTTTACTAACATGTATTGACAACTTATTTTATGTTAATATTGTAAAACTATGATATTGATTAATGCCGTTGATTATTAATATTGTTTTATTATAAACATTTTCTTGTTATTTCATTAAGAATCAAGTATTTTAGGATTCTGTAGCGTTTTTATTAACAGCAAAAATTCCGAGGTCCGCTTCGAGACTGACTTGGTTGTTTAGTATTTTTACTTTCTGTTCACACATCAATTCCCATCTCAAGTATAGAAAAAAACAGGTTTATTAAAAAAATAAATTGTCTAAAGATTTATGTAACTTTATTTAATTATTTTAAATGGATTCTTTTAAATTTTTTCCTATTTATCAATAAAAAGTCGCATACTTAATTATTATACAAGGAATTCATTGCTTTAAAATTCTTAGCAAATTAAAAATTCTAATTAAATTTGGCTTCACGCCAAAATATCAAAATAAATATCTCTAAATTAAGCAGTTTTCGCTGCTAAAATTACGCACAACAAGACTTCTTATTGGAGATACTATTTTTATTATTATCCTGTTCTAATTCAAATTTTTAAACTTATCATTTTAGCAACAAAGATAACTTTGTAGGATTCCCATTCAATAATATTTTCTTTACTTATCTCTATTTTTATTTCAAATATAAAATGAGTTTATTTGTTAAAATGATGCTTGATAAGCAGGTTTGACTTTAAAGGAAAAAAAGAAAAGATTATTTGTTTGAAGACAAATAAAGGTGAAATAATATTAAACAATTGAAGATTTTTCAGTTATTTAATCAGTGAGAATATCTCAAAAGTCATGTATGTGTTCCAAAGTAGTATTTAGAATTATTTTCGATTCCTTTTTGCGAAATAAATTTAATATTTCACTGAAGTGTGTATGGAACTTCTTGTTACAAAAATCTTTTATCAAAGGTAAATTATTAGATCAGCATTAATGTATATTTTCATTTAAAACAAGGATAAAAAAAATTATAATTCTTCCAGTTTTATCTTTTACAAAATACCTAAAGTATTATAAAACATTTTAGATACTATATTAAATAAAATAGTTTTATACAAATCTAAAATACATCTTTTAAGAGGTATATAACTTTATGTCAGTAAATGTATATATTTTTCTTAAGTTTTGTCTGTCAAATTATTGCTTAAAATTCAGTTTGTGTTTCTGATCCACAGTAAGGCCGTTCAGATTTTTTATTAACTTGCTGACCGATTGAAAAATTACTCAAGCTCACTAATGCTCTATGGTTGGGAAGAACATTTCGAAGCAAAATGTGCAAGTTAAATTTCAACCACTGTTGAAAATGGTTGTGCTTCTGCTTCCTAGATGCTTTTAGTGGGTGCTTGGGAGTTTTCTATGTTTCCTTCCTTGGGACATTTGAATACGGCTCCACTATCTATGAAAAGACCTCTTAAAGGACATCAAAATACCTTAAAACAGTTTTAGGCTGTCTACTACGTGGTTTAAAGACTTCGCATATAAAGGCTATTCATCAAGCTACAAACTTATTATAAAAAGATTTCATTCTATAGTAAATAATTAAAATTGTTTAAGAAAAATTTCATTAACACAATACTTTTCCTTCACATTTCTCTTTAACTATTGTTGTGGAGTGAAACATTCTCTGCATAAGTGTTGACTTCATTCTTTGTAATACTGATTTTTATGACTAATTCATTTTATAAATCTCGTTAATTATCCTTCTCATTTTCATTGATAAATTTCTTTCCCTTTTGCTCATATTAATCTGTTTTAAAATAATCTTTAATAATCTTTATCTATTATTCTTGTTATTATTTGAACAAAATTCCTTTTTAAATTTAGATTATTTTAAGAGCATATTAAATAGGAATGTGTTACACATTTTCTACATAATTCAAAGCTTTAGCAGGAAAATGTGTAACGCAAATTTTGTTCTATCTAATGACCTCATTGAGAAACTTGACATTACTATATATTTCAATTTTAGACTCAATCAGAAACTTTAAAACTAAATTTCCGTTTTGTTGGAAAGCAATGGTTTACAAGTTAACCAGTAAATAAAGTTCATTAGTAATTAACTTACCATGGTTCTCTAATGTCTGATTCCAAGACTTCTTGTCACAGTGTATCCCCAGAGAGCAACCAAGAGGTTTTCCACCACTGATTATCACAACCAGAAGACGATGCAAACTTCAGAGCAGATGCTTGCTCACCAGCAGTCATCGTTTCTTCATTTCTCAATCCCATATTTCTCTTCCACCCCTCCTAAAAACACCAAAATAAAATGCAAAGAAAACATTCGCCTGGATAAGTAAGACCTCGCCATCCAAATATGGCTCTCGATGCTAAAAAGTTGAAAACATCTTGGTCATCCTTCACGAATTCTCATGACACGTTTACCTTACTTTGAGTAAACATTATCCCGAAAAATTTTCGGCGTAATTCTAGGTGAGAAAAGCATGTTCTTCGATTTGTTCAGCGGTTTCATTTGTAAAACGTGTTTTGGAGACAGATAGTTCCGAAATGTTTATTCCTTGCTATATACTTGCAAACAGCAATGTTATTGACTTTCAGGTAATTTGTAAATGATATAAATTTATTTAGTACTTTTAGGTATATATTTTTCTTGTTAAGTCTATATCCAATTCGATTAGTTATTTAAATCATTTGTTATAATTGTCATATGCTAACTAAGAGGAGTTGTGTGTTCGAAGCTATCATAAAATATCTTTAACTAATTTGAATTGTAAATTAAAAAATTGCAAAATGTTCAATTTTCTGCCATGAAAACTTCTATCAATGTCATTCTTACTTCACAATTACGGTATTAATATTTTAATACATTTATATGTGTACATTGTAAGTAAAGTGTTGAATTCCAAAAGAATATCTATGAAGGATTATGCAGGAACAACTAAATTGCTGTAAAATATACAAGTTTACTGAAATATATTTAAAATAAATTTTAAAAAATCTATTTAATTAAAAATATTAATTTAAAGTGAAACTTATCGTATTATATATTTTTTAATTTCATAAAATAAGCGAACATTGACATTTAGCTTTGAATTTTTGAAAGTGAAATCTCCTAAAATATATGTGCTTATGAACTTGTGATAAGAACAAGTATTCGGTAAACACTTTCTTTTTTTTCTACTGTAAAGTGCATTTTACTTTCTGGGTATTAGTTCAGTTCGTTAATTCTTTAATGTTCATAAATTAGGAACCATAAAAAGGAACTGAATTTAGACTTATTTTTAAATTTCAATATAGAATTCTAAAATTATCTATTAAGGCTGTTGTTTTTATTTATCTTCGGATTACGAACGTACATAGTTTAATAAAATGCAGTTAATAAAAATAAATAGCTTAAAAGAACTTATAATTTAAATTATTAAAGTAAATGAAATCGCTTCAGAATTCTTTTAAAAATTTTAATTCACAATTATGAAAAAAATCTCATCAATATTTTAATATTAATTATTTGGTTTTAGTCGTATTTTTTTCCTTTATAGCAGTAATTCATAAGACTTGCTTCCTTTGTGTTGTTATAATTTTTATTTTTATTTTATTATGTATCCCTTACATAATATTATGATATCTGTGTAGAAAACAGTTACGTTTCATTCCGAGGGAACACGTGGTCGTGAAATAGAGAGAACAATGTCAGTATTGTAGTCCTACGCATTCGAGTTATGAATGCGTTTGACTTTAGGAGCTAATTTTGAAATGCAATCTAATTGTTTCGAATGAATTGAAAGTTATATTTTGAATTAATTTATACTTCATTTAACCGTTTTTTAATAACGGCTTCATTCTGGCATATAATGAGTTTTTATTCCGCTGCTTGTGTTTTGTGTTTCAGTATATAACAAATTTACTTCTTAGTTTGTTCATTTATTTTACTTAATAAACAAAATACTAGTTCTTAATATGAAGCAAATTTCAAATTTCTGTACTATTATTGATAACTATATGCGATGAGTGACATTTTAAACTTGAATTTAACTCTCAGATCCTAGAAATATAGTTGAAAAATTCAACAATAATTTTTTTAAGTTAAAATGACTTTATATTATTTTAACAGCCTAATTAAACTCCTTATAATAACAACGTTTTTAATCTAATGCCAGTACATTGTTACAAAGCTTTTTGAAATATTTAGCTCGCATTATTTTTTAAAGGCCCTTAATAGTGGTATTTATTTAATCGTATTTATGTGCAAGTAGATGAAACCTCAAAATTCACTAAATGATTTTTTATGAAGCAAAAATGGGACATTTCCAATCTTTTATTAATTTTCCCTTCGAAAAATGGTCAGAATGGTACTTTTAGTTATACTTGCGTCATAATTAAGGAAAATTAATTTGACTCCTGATTAGTTGACTGAAATTAATTATGTTGTTTGTCTCAGTTTATATCAAATTAGGATAATCCTAATCTTAAAGTGTATTCATGATATCCTAACTGAGAATCAATCGCAGTCTTCTAGACATAATTTCGCATTTAAGAGAATATTTTATTCATCAATAAATGGATCCAATAATGTGATATAAATTTTGATGTGATAAGAAGTCGAATTGATGAAAAAAATTAATTTATATTTTAAGAAAGAATTTATAATTTATTAAACATCATTTTCATCATTATTGTCTTCTTCTTTCTCAACTTATATTTCAGTATTAAGCAAATGTTTCGGAGAGTCAAAAATTATTGCAAGTCAATGTCTTACAAACGAAGCATTATGAAGTATTTATAGATTAAAAGCAGAACTTTACGAAGCATTTATTTATCGAATTGGTATTGCATATAAGAATTATGTTATCAGCATATCATTTTCGAAATTCTCTAAAAATAATATATTGACCATAAAAAAATTCTGAAGTAAATGTATAAAAATAATTTTTAAATTATAATATAAAAATAAAGATTTCCCTAAATAAATCAAGAAAATTATCATTTTCTTGCTTTATTTAAGGAAATAATATGAATATGAACAATGTGTATCAATTATCTATAAATGTTGTCGTAATTTTCTTTTATTATTTAACAATATTCTCATCAAGGCTAATAAATATTTATGGAGCGAATTATTTAATGTATTTTATGTTTTTGTTAAATTTATAAGTATTTTAAGTTATTAAACTAAGAAAAAAACGCAGAAAAAATATTTTCCAAAATTCTTATTAATTAAATTGAAAAAAAAAGCTTAAGCATTTTTATTTTTTAGAATAATAAAGGTAGATTTCAATAACATAAAAAGAGAAAATATTCAAAATTGATCAAATTTTCTAGTATCGTTTATTCATAACATGTTTTCAATGAATGTTTAACACCACTCCAAATAAAGTCATCTAAATTCCTATACCTTAAAGAACAGAGTGATTTACGAGTAAATACTTTCTTTTCTAAGCTAAAATTTCTCTATATTATTAAATATTTTTACCTTACATATTTAGTTTCAAAAAAACAAATATGATAAATCAAAATAAAGCTGGAGAAAAATGATGTATTATTAATTCAATTAGTTCAAACTGTGTTTTAAATTAAATTTAGTGTGACATGTTTCCTCTAAATTTTAGAAAACGTCCACAAATTTTCTCCTTTTTAATTAAATTTAGATTGATAGTTTTTCCAGACACTTGTTATGTTTCAAGAGTAATTTGTTTTGAACACGATCTAAAATAATAAATCATTCTGCAGAATTTTGGCTTTTTTCCAATTATTATAAATATAAGCGAGATTTTATAGCCCTAAAACAGTTAATATTTAATAAATATTTGTGACTATACATGCGTGTACCTTCTTTTCAAAGGTAAACATTTAATAGCCAAAGTTAGTTAAGATAAATTCTACTTTGAGTTATTTGCTTATTAAGTTATTTCTTTCAAGAATGTGACCCCATACCTGTCATTAAACAAATTTCTAACGTCATGATTCTTTCAGCATTGCATTTTATGTCATAATGGCAAAAAGTGACAAAAAAGAAATCAAATTACTAATTTCGAAGTTCACATTAAAACTAGATCAATAATGATCGCTTTTTTATCTATGAATTATTAAATAAAAAAATTATTTTGTTCTATTTTTCAATTTCAGAATAGTAATTAATAAACTATTAGATCTTAGATTAGCAATATAATACTTTATTAGATCTCTAATCTTTTCTGGAAAAAATAAAAAAAAAATTATGATACTTTTTTTATAAAGATTCTTTGGAGATGAACTATTTTGATTAATATTAAATTTGGCTAAATTTAATTAAGAACAACAAGAGGAGCAAACAAGCAATAATAAGCTCGATAATATTGTAAATCAATAGTAAGAAAATTGGCTATATCGCAAAATAAATATTTAAGTGCGAAGAATTGTAATTCTATTTATTATACATTCAGAGGTTAAATTTGGAATTTTTATTTATTAAGTACTAAGCTGAGTATTAATGTTTTGATTTTCATTTTTTAGAATCTTTACAAATTTATATTTTAAGTTTTGTGAATTAAAGTCACAAATACACACAGCTTTTATGGAATATTTTGAAAAGGATTTTTTTAATTTGTCATCATGTACAGGGTTTATTAAAAACACTGTAAATTATTTTTAAATCGATCTTGTACAGTAGGGAACAGCTGTGGCTTTCCTGACAGCTTTTTTAAATGTTTTTCTTAAGTATTTTTGAAAAATTATAGAATATATTTATGTATTTTTTATTTTTATATAAATTATTTTATTTTTTATAAATAAATAAAACCTATTTTGATGAATTTTAAACTAATTTTCAGAAAAGGATTAAAAATTAATTTGGGAAGTTTTTAATGAAATTAAAATGAAAACATTTTGCCTTCCAAAATTACATAAAACATAAGAAATTAATGTATTTGATTACATATTTTATATTTACGAGAAAATTTAAATAAATTTATTTATTCCTTGAAGGATAATGAACAAAAATGAAATTATTTATTGTAAGAATATAATGTAACTAATTAGTTATTCTTTTTAAATAGTTTTTATAAGGATTTTTAAGGATCCTGTCTACCAATTAATATGAAATATAAAATTGCTAGATCTAATAGCTCCAAAAAGAAAAAAAGCGAGAAACCTAATGATATTTTGTACTTGATGACATTGGAATATAATGCAAAAATTAAAAACTTATAATGTATATTTCTATATTTTGTCGGAATAAATAAAAATGGTCTATGAAATAATACTTTTGGGAAAAGATGCATTTTACGCTGAATCTGTTTTCAACAAGTGGGATTAACATTTGTTTCCAGAAATTTTATTATAAAAATAAAATTAGTTTTATCTGATTATTATATTTTTCTTTATTTAATGCCTTTCTTTTTCTCTAGGAATATTTAATAATAAAGTTTATCATATCATTTACTAGATAATAAATGATACTGCATCAAAATAGAAGTTAAAAAAAGGGGAACTTTTTATTTCACTCTCGAGCTTTTTGGTAATTCTATATTCTCTTTCGACTTATCAAATGGTTTGCAATTAAAATGATTTTGTATTAAACTTAAATCAAAAATCTGTTTTTTTGGCTTTGACAAAACTGAGTCCTTTATTTTGTTCATTAATTCTCCCCTTTTTTTGAATGGAAAAATACAAAATTTTGTCAAATATTCTGTAATTTCTATGTAATTTTAGGTTAACAAAAAAATTTTCTTGAAGTATATATATATATATATTTAGAAATTTATCGCATGTGGTATATTTTTATGTACATTTTAACAAGTTGAATGTTTATTATACGCATATTTTCAATAGTTTAAATAATGTAAATTTAGATGCACTTCATTTCACTAATTAAGTATTAATTAATATATCTAAAATAAGTAACACATTTTTAAGCAATAATTCACTCATGCTCAAATGCCAAGGTTTCTATTTCACACTGTGTGAGTGATATATTTAATTATTCTCAATTAATAAGTACACTTTCTGTGTATAAGAAAAGTTCAGAATTTTTATAAAGTAAATGAAAAAAATCTTAAGTAATTTTTAAGAGTTAAACAGTTATTATATTTATTTAATCAAATGCCTTTTCTCTTTCTTATTTATCGCGGAAAAAAGCTTGACTTAGTTTTTATGACTACAATGTCTTATTCTCATAATCCTAATCATATGATTTATGCTGCTATCATATTGTACAAATAAAATTTAAAAATGTTTCAGTATTACAATATCGTTATCATGTAATCAAATGAAAACTTTCGCTTTGAAAATAATTTTTATTTTCCTCTTATCTCATGACAATATTTCTTAAAAAATTTTATTCAACGATAGAGGTCTAATTCTGTATTATTTATCATATTTGCAGCATTGAGAAAAAAACATTAATTGATAATAGAGTTAAATGATTCACAATTTAAATTTCAAAATGTTAATTATAGCAAATGAATTTTAACAGAAGCACATCCGTCATAATATGAAGACATTTTAAATTTTAAAAGTATTAAAATATGATTTATGTATGACAAATTTCGATTTAAATTTTGAACGATATAAGGAATATATCCATTCCTTTATTTGTGACTTAAGGGGTTATTTTTGTTTCTCTTATAAGTACATACTAACTTTTTAAGTATTATATTAACATTATTATTAAATATTGTTCTGGAAATATCAGTTTTAAGCCAACAATTTTAACTAATTACATATTTTAGCTTTTTCGGTATTCGGTATGAATTGATATTATTACAAATCTTAATATATTTCGTATTCAGAGGTATTTTGAAATTATTTAAAAAAAATTCTGATGTGCATGAAATTATCTAGATAGTAGTAAGAAATGCTTAGAAATGAAAACACATCAACATTATGTTATCCGTACCTTAGTGTGGAAAATGTGTTGATCTATATTAAAAAATGTGTTGATCTATATTAAATTAAAAATCCGTATCATACGAATTTGAGAAAAAAGACATAATGCAAAACTTATAGAAACCATCCTTTCGCTTTCCCTTTTTATGATTTCCACTTTAAATCCAAATAGGAATACACAAATTTTCATTAGTAGTTTGAACTATGACTCGTCTTTACCATTAACTGATTAATTGCGGCTTTACAGTCAAATTTTCAATGGTTTAACAATTTCTTTAAGTAAAAAGATTTTACAAGGAATAGTAGAATGGAATTTCCCAAAGCAGAAAAGAGGTAAATGCTCATTTTTGTGATGTAAAAACTGCAAATAAAAGCTCAAAATTAATAAAATATGTTTCTAAAAATTTTTTTTGTTAGTTCGAATTTGATCATCGAATTATTAAGTTATAAGAGCATGTTTGAGTTCCAATATTTTTTAAGACCAAAAATAGATCAGTGATTAAGCTAGTAAACTTAACTTAAGATATTTTAAAATGAATCATTTTTTGAATTTCAGCATATGATACGTGATTAATTAACGAAAAGAGTCAGAGTAACTTTTTAATATAATAAAATGATTTTTCATTATAGAATTAAAATGTTTATAATAAAAATCTGCTCTTAAATGCCTTGTCGGTAACTGTGACCTCAAACTAATCCATTGAAGAGAATGAATATTTATTGTGTTGTCATACTTTATATTGTGCAGCGACTCTTACGTGACTATCAATAAAAACGCACCCACGTATTTAAATATTTTACTGTGTAAATTTTATTGGTTTTTACAAAAATTCTAACGTTTAATATTATTAATTTAAAGGAAATAAAATTAACCACTCACTAGCGAACAAAACACAAAAAGAATAATTTATTTTTTTAAGAGAATTTTTCATTTGATTTGAAAAATGTAATAAGTCAGCCATGTTAAAACACTGCTATTTCTGTAATTTTTAACATTTAATTTACTGTAAAGGAGGAGATTTATAAATTAATATTTTTATATTGTTTAATTGATTATTAATTTAATTAATTCAATTTAGTTTTAAATGCAAATAAAATGTAAATCCAAAAATTCCAATATTTATGTAAGGTAACCTATTTCTCACAGTAATTTGAAAGAAAAAAATGCAAGCTTCAATTCAATTGAAATGGAAAAGAATTTTTAAATGTAGTTTTTCATAAAGTTGTGGATAAAAATTAGTGAATTAAGTTGTAATATTTAAGTAGCTTAGAAATGACATTGATTTCTTTCACATCTAATGTTTCCGTCTGCTGCACGCCTAATGTACCGAAACTAAAACCTTACGCAAGATAACTTCTCGTCTTACTTGACATTGTTAATTGTATCACTTCTCTTCCAAGTTAAATAATTGTTTCATTCTATATACTAGCTCTTAACGTAGTTTAAGACAGGCAACAGCACTTTAAGTAAGATAAGGAAAAGAAAATTAATTGGAGCGTGTAAAAAGCAGCTAATTAAATACAAATTCTCCAAAGTTTTAAGAAAATTAGAAGAATGCTCAAGGCATTATTCTTAACTAATTATGTGACAAAATATTATTATTTGTATCTGATTACTCAACGAAAATATTTTAATTTTACTTCGGGTATTAGATTATTAAATTATGCAATACTTTTTTTTAAAAAAAGGTTGTGGGGATTCATATGAAGAATGCAAATTAATAAATGAATAATTTATTTCCATGAAGCGTTACAAGGAGTTTGGGGTAAAAGAGTTGGCAGAAGAGAAAAATTTGTTCAATAATTTTTAATACATTTCGAAATGATTTGTATCTACTATTTCACACAAGAGTTTTGGCAGTGTTTTCAAGGTACTTAGAAGTACAAAGCTGGCAAATGAAATAATGAACAAAAATATATATTTAATAAAAAGAACATTTATATTGCTTTTATTCCAATTTATAGATGTAGACAGAAATTTGGTACAAAGAAGAGTTCAAAGCGAAGTAATCACTAGCTGACCTTCATAACAATTGTCCTTTGTTTGGAACTGTCGATTTTCTTGATAAAGGAAACCGACCACAAAGTGTGAAAAAGCAATGGTGTAAAATATGCTATTCAGAAGGACAATGAAGCTGCAAATATTTTGCTTTGAAATCTTCATTCTAAAAAAGAATAAAAATACAAAAATTAGAAGGCAGAAATATTTTTAAAACAAAAGTCTATTATTAACAGTCACATTTCAAAAATAGAAGGGAATTCCAAATTTGTCACACGGTATTCCCATTTAAAATATAAATATATAAAAAAGCAACCAATAAATTGCAATTTTTTTAGTTTTCAAAAATAAGAATTTTTTTAAGTAAAATTAATTTTTTTTATTTTGAAACAGTTTTTAAAAAATATAATTTTGTCCGAGAAATGAAGAAAATTATTCAAAAAGAAATATATATGCATAATATAAAGTAATTCTATGGATTAAAATTTTACAATATACTTAAATGAGAGAAAAATCATTAAACTAATTATGTAACAATCAGTTGAGAAAAAATACAACAATTTGATAAAAAAAACATTTAGTTACTATAATGAAATAATATGAAAAAATAGGGAAAACATCTTATGAGATATTTCTATAACTTTTAAAAAATTAAAATCTATTACAAAATGAAAGAAAATACGAAGAATCAAACAGCATTTTTATATTTATATATATGTTTACAATAAAATTAAATTATGAAAACAGTTAAATCAATTGATTGACTTAATAAAGGTGCAAATAATGCATTAAGTGCTCTATTTTTTTTTTTAAATCTAATAATATACAGCTTCTGTTTGACATCAATTTAAATTTCTTAACATTATAAAATGAATATTTCTTTAAGAGCAAAATATAATTTTTTAAGATTTATGATTTAATAATGAATGATTTACTTGAATGCTTTTTACTTACCTGAAGAAAAAATTATCGCCAAGAGGTTTAACCTCCTTCCTCTTCTTCTGCTCCCTTAGTGAGAACATTGGCGAATTTCTTGATGTCAATGAGGCCATTGTTGTCAATGGGGGCTTCAGAAAGAGCCTCATCGGCCTGAAAAGTCATCAATACGTGTAAGATTGGAAGCACATTGCAATTTATAAATTTTAAGATAAGAAAAGCGAATTTTGGAAATTTTTCTCAAATTTTCTTTACTAAATTTCCTTTAGGTTGATCTTCCAAAATGAAATTAAAACAAAAAAAATTGGGAAATAAAACTGCATTTGCTTATAAATGATAAAATAAAATATGAAGAATAGAAATTACCTCCTTTTCAGAGAATTTCTCACCCCAGGTTGTCAAAGCACGCCTTAATCTGTTAAATAATATAGAATGATTAAATGAAGAAATGACAAATAATTTTTGGACAAATAAAGGAAATTTCTTTAGAAACAATTTTTTTTAATAAATTTTATGCATACACACGTGACTAAAATTACAATATATTGAAACACAAACACTTTTTTATTAGTATTCCTAAATTGGAAAACTATGATTTTTCAAAATATTATTTAGCATTTTGGTAAATATATTTCAATCAATATTAAAACCAATAAATCGCTAATAAAAGAAATACCGATTTTTAATTTATTTTTAGCTTTTACAAGAAATTAAAATTAATTCGAATACATCAAGACTATTTTAATATGTGAGAACTTTTTTACAAATAAATAACATACTCACACACATAGATTGGTAATATTTTATATCTCAACTATTGAAAAATGTTTCATAAACTCAGGAAAGTTGTAAAGATTTTAAAACACTTTTGAGAAAAAATAGCGAATTTCACTGGATCATACGTTGGATAATATTATCCAAAAGACACTTTCGTATGTAACGACTCAATTCAAATTTTAAAGATAAACCTCTTAATTACACTAAAACTTAAAAATGTAAGCATTTCTACATAGATTAAGCAGTTTATACGAAATAACAAGAAAAAATCAATGCATATACTATACAGAATTATTTTGCATGATCGCTTTGGAAAAATGAAAAGATATGTTTTTAAATTTTTTATTTTAATTTTTATTATGTGCCCTCTACCTATACTAAATTGATATTATTAGATTATTATAAACTAACATACAAAATATTTTAGATTATGTAAAAAAAAAACACATTTGGTATGAGAAGTTCAGTAAATATACTTACGTTTCCTCCCTGCATTTTCCCTCGCCTTCGTCATACATGTTGAATGCATTGACAATGACTTCTTCCTCATCAGTTCCTGAAATTGGAAGTACAATGTTTATTATAATAATTCGATATTTTTAAGTTATATAAAATATTACAAATCCTTTCTTAAATTTGAGTTTGATATTTTTGATTTTAAGTTTAATCCAAATATATAAATTTTTCTTAAATGTTTAATTCGATAGTTTTAAAATAAAGTTAAGAGCATTGAATTGACAACCGTGAATGTGAAAAATTAAATTTTTAAAGTGAAAACCTCAAAAAGTTTACTTTTATTTTGCTATAATACCATTGATGAAATGTGTTTCCTCTTCCTTTGTTTAGTGCAAATTACTTATGTTAGAAATGATTATAAAATTAAATATGTATAAATTATTTTGGAAAAGATTATAAAATACCTAATATGTTTGAATAGCTGATTATTTAAATAAGAAAATATTTTTAAAAAATAATAAAATTAAATACTATTAATATTTTTGTTAAGGAAAATTTAATATTTTAAATTTAAAGTTCTTAAATAATTATTGGAAATTATATACTAAATAGAAACTTTATAAATAGCTTAATTCGATTAGAATTAAAATTTAATTAATTAGAATATCCATAATTACTTCCATTATCTTAATGCATTAAAATATATTTGTAATTTACAGATTTAATTTCTGTATTAAGAAGATGGTTCATTAAATTAAAATCAGTTAAATATAAAGTATTTTATTCTGGATCAAAGTATTTCAAGAGCTTCTAATATCAAAATCATGATTTTAAAACGAAAAAAATAACAAGGCTAATTTCGTTTCATTACACTTGAATGCACGGGGAAAAATATAAATGTTTTAAGAGACAATGGGGCTTAAGAATACCGCAGGATTTACGCTTGTGTCTACGGTTGACTTAAAACTACTCACCGGCTATCCTGTCACCGAAGATGGTAAGGAACATGGTGAAGTTGATGGGACCGGGTGCTTCAGCAATCATGGAGTCGAGTTCAGGTTCCGTGCATAAGCGACCTATGAGAATAAGCAACATTTAAAAAATTCAAAAAGTGATGTATGCTTAAATTTGCATTGTATATTTTTTGTTTAGCAAAAATTATGAGGTAAAATCATTTTAACTTAATTCTTTTACAATAAAAATCTATTAAATTATAAAAAACAATCGGTGTTAAAATTTAATAAAAAATTTGCTAGAGTCACCCAAGAACTCATTGCTGTTATTTTAAGCATCTTTTATTGTAAATATTGAAAATAAATTTATTGCAAGTCATCATTAGAAAATAATGCAGGAATTTTAATAGAAAGATTTAAGCATAATTATTTTTCAGGAACATTTTAAAATAAAATTTGTTCCAAAAAATTTGAAATTTTTTTAATTTGACTTCAAATTTTAGATTAGGATTATTTAGATAAAAATGTATGACAATGTGTTCAACACATAAACACATACATATATAAGGCGTAATAAAATATACTTATAAAATTAAATGTTAATTGAAAAATTCTAAATTTTAATAATATCATTTTTATTTTAATGCATATTGTTTGTTAAATAATTTTAAATAGATAAATAAAAATCACAGCTTAAAAATTTTCATGCAGCTTTCACATTACAAAAGGAATATAAGCAAGTGCATAAAAAAATTAAACTCAAGTCCTCTAAGAAGTAGTAATAAAAGTAGAAGTTTAGTTTAAAGATATTTGTCGTCTGTTAAATAAACTTATCAGATTAGAAAAAAGGTATATATTAAACTCATGTTAACACCATTCTACTATAATTAAAATAATTTAAGAATTAAAATTATAAAGTTAAATTTATTACCCAAGGAATCGAATGTAGCTCTGATGTCATTTTTGGAGATGAAGCCATCTTTATCTTGGTCAATAAGATTGAAAGCCTGGTGAGAAAAAAAATTAAGTTAAGTTAAAAAAATAAAGTTAAAAAAAATTAAGTAATCGTTTTCACACATTATAATCATAAAATACAAATTAAAAATAAAATAAGGGTAATAAATGCATCTAATGACTTTAACTGCAACCGTAATATTATAACACACTGTCATGTATATTCCAGAGATCAGCTTCTTGTGATCAATGGATTATTTTAAGCAAATGGGTTATTTTATCACATTCTTATCCAAGAATTGTTACAATGATGACTAACTTAACTGTAATAATGAAAACAGAAGGCATTTGTATATTGCTAAAATGTATGCATATATCTATAATGAGAATGTGTTTTTTTCAGGTTTTGAGAATCTGCAATATTTTAGTTTTTGAATATTCAATATTGAAAAAAATGATTCTAATGTTTCTTCAAATTTATTCAAAGTCATAAGATTGTACTATATTACGTTTTAAATATCTCTGTTAATGTTTTATGACATTTATTTTAAAAATTAGAAGTAAAAATAAAGCAGAAATTAATGTTTTGTAGAAATTCATTAGAATGCATATCTATATTCGTATTAGGTATTCAATTAAAAAATAGTAGGCAAAGATTCTCACTTCTTTGAACTCTTGGACCTGGTGAGGGGTGAACATAGCGAAGACATTACTGCCTGATCGCTGTGCCCTCCTCTTGGAAGAAGAAGGCTTAGCTGCAGCAGGAGCGGGAGCTGGGGCTGCTTCAGATTCTTCTTCTGTCTTCTTCTTGGTCTTCTTCTTCTTCTCTTTCTTATCATCGTCACCCTAAAATAATAAACGAATTGTAGTATAATTTCAATAAAAACTAAAATACCAAAACGATAGTTTATAATAAAATATTCTACGCTTATGAACTTTTGAAAGTCTCTAAGTAAATTAAACAAAATATGGGTCTTGTGTTGTGTGGGTAGAATATATTTTGATATAGTTAAGTAATTATGATATTCTGTTGCAATCATTACATTTTTTGTATAAAAGTATCTGTTTTTTAAAGAAATTATTTATGTGAGTATATTTATAATCATACACATTATCATTATTATGATTAAACCACTTTTATTCGGATTACCACAGTTTAAATATGTATCTTAATTTAATGTTGTACATATTGAATTATTTGATTGTCCTTTAATTTTTACCCTTCCTTAGTATCATTGTATTAATTTAAATTTCTATATAACTTGAAAACGGAAGGGAAAATATGATATTATCTTATGTAAGTTATTCATGAATTACTTTTTCTTATTCGAATATTTTGCATTCATTGATCATATATTTTTAGTTGATACTACCTTATAACTTATTTATTATTTATTGTACCCCTTTATATAATTAATATTATTTAGTATTAGTTTTATTTGATTATTACGCATTCATATAATGTAATTTTCCTATATGATTTAAAAAAAAGGCACATATATATGTATAAATTATAGAAGCCCTTTAATTTATAGATGTACAATAATTGGCTATTTACTTTTTATAACATTTTTATTTTTTAATTTATAATAATCAAAAGTTGTGGTTTCTATTATATATTATTTCTTATAACTGTATATTATGAATACGTAGACATTTATTTAAAGAAGAGTATTTTACAATTATAAAAATGCATGGAATGCTATTTGTTTGAAAATTTTTAACATGAATTATTGACTGTATAGTGCTTATATAATTCATCATGTTTAACAGTCACTGTTATAGCATTAATCTTTTAATAATAATATAAAATATAACTAATCATCACAAATTAAGTATATTAGAAGAAAATATGTAGAAATATTCAAAATTGAAAGAATTAACTTTGATTATTAAGAGAAAAGAGTTGAATTTTATTAAAAATTAGCATGTATATATGTATGTGTAATTTACTTTCACTCAATCCAAAACAAAAAACAATTAACATAAAATAAATGTTTCTTTACAACAATAGAATTGTAAATTTTTATTAATAAGCAGAGACAATTAACCTTAAGTTTATTCGTTAATAGTTTATTGAGTGAATTTAAGTAATATATATTATAAATTTAAATATATAGAAATAGATCCTATTTTTATTCAATTAGTTCATGATTTGAATCACAATTTACTTAATTAATCATTTAGGGGAGAAATTAATCAGTCATATCTTCGATGCAAAAATGCTTTTCCGCTTAAAACTGAAAGTAAGAACTCATATGCATTTACTAAGAAGAGAATTTTCATAAAACTCTAGGAGGATAAAAGCATTTTAAAAAGCGAGGTTTGCAAGGGTAAATTAAAAATTTTACCATTCTTATATTTTATTTCATCACTGTTCTTTTTGATAAAAAAAAAGGCATGAGTGATTTTACACCGGACTTCTTTTTTATTCTAAATGTGTGAATGAGTATTTGGCAATGATTCTCGTATTCAAGTCGAGTCAGAAGTTCAGCATTTCCCGTCTCTACACCTTCGCATATTTTTCACTTCCTCGTCGGTGGAACAAAAATATCTCTAGCGCCTGAATAAGCACTTTATTTCCCCGTACCCTTACTCTATTTTCGGAAATAGCTTGTCTTTAAAATTCCTCAGAAAGTTTAGGGCTGTAGAAATTGAAGGACTTTGTAAGAGAATATACATTAACGGGAAATTTTAGAATACGGAAAACCGAATATAGCAAAATTGATATAATTTTTTATAAAAACATCTAAAGTAATATATTTTTTAAAGAAAATTCAAAATATTTTATTAGGATATTAATAAGAAATTTTTTTTTTCAAAATTTTAGTCCTAATTTGAAATAAAAATAAGATTTGACATGCAAATTTTTAAATAAATTCCTATTTTAAATTTTTAAAGTTTTGATGAAACAAATTAATTTTTAACTTCTAGATTTTTAAATTTAAATTTGAAATCGGGATCAAATTTTCCATTCTTTAAATTGTTAGATTTATTAGTTTTTATATTTATCAAAATATTTTAGTGCAAATATCTGATTTGCAATAAAAAGTAATTAATTTTTACGATGCAAAGTTGAAATACGAAAGCATTTATGTAAATTTCTCTTGTGTAAATTTATATATTTGAGAACTTTTTGAACAATAAGTTTATTTTAAATTCAACTTTAAGAGCTGAAATATACACAGAATAAAATTATAAACAGTTAAATACTCAGTTAAATAAAATGTATAAAATTAATAGTTAAATAAAACATAAAATTGTGAAACTGTTAAATAAAATATATAAATTTTCATTAAATTAAAAATAAGTTAACTGAAAAAGTAATTTAAAATTTTTCTATAATTTTAAATATAATTAAATGTATGCATTTTAAATCTACAAAGGTAATATTTATTTGTTTATTTACATTTCATTTCATAATTGTTTCCTTCATTTTTATAGTGTAGTATTGATAAATTTAAAATATTACATATCTGACTTTTTGAGAATAAATGTATATGAAGGCTATTTTTAGTAGAATCATATTCAAATATAATTAAAAATATAATGAAATTATTTTTGAAATTCAAAGAGTTATTACATTATTAAATTCTAGTTTATATTGTGTTCAATGATAAGTTTACGCATAATTTCTATGCTTGTAGAGCTATTTATTAGAATCTATAGTAATGTATCACTTTGCTGATTCAGTGGAAGGGTATTATTATGCCAAAGCAAATAAAGTGAAACACCATTATCAGCGTGCAGTTTAGGTTTGCTCTAGACATAGAATCCCCGCCATCATCTCCAGATGCGGATGGGTGAAAGAAAGAAAAAGAAAAAAAAAAGTTTGGGGCAAAAATAAGAAGAAAGGCAGGGCCATCAATCCTTCTCTTAAAATAAACGCGACCCTAACAGAGAACGCTGAGGAGTAAGAAAATTGAGAGCACAAAAGAAAACGGCCGCCATGTTGAACGGCCATTTTTGGTGAGGCTATATTTATACTAACGTGCTTGGTGCTTGGTTTCATTTCCATAGAATGACAGCTCAAATATGGCATACATGAAAGCTTAACGTTTCTTCTCCTTTACTAAATTATTAGATAAATTACAACGAAAAACAAGGAGTTCCTGAAATGTGGAATCATAAAACTAAAATAGAAAAGTGATACAAAAAATATTTTTCTAGCCTACATTATATAAATACATAATATAAAAGACTAAACTGCAAATTTCCTAAGAGAAATGATTTGATATTATATTTTCTTCTAGATTTTACTTTTGCAGTAGTTATACAAAATTTTCTCATACATTGTTTGAATCAGAAAATTAGACTTATCTTTGACTTATTTAAAAAAGTTATCATAAATTATATATATGTTCAAAATACCTGACATGATTAATTGTAATTATAAACAATATTTTCAGAGATTATCTTTAAGAAAACTTTTTGTCCTTGGCATTAAAATTTATTTTACTTTCTTTGAAAAGGCATTAAACTTTATTCAAGTGCAGTTTATAATAGTCTAGACATCGTTTGATTAAGGGGAGATATTTTGAGATGTAAAAGTTGTGAATCCGGAACGAATTACGTTTCTTATCTGAGTAATTTTTAAGAGTTAAAAGAAATGAAAAAGTAGATTTTATAAAAATGTTTTGGCATCAGTGACATTTTTCACTTGTTTACGTCATCATGCTTACAAGATTTGCAATCTAATCTTCACTACGGAGAGCACTAGGTTCTCTTTCTTTTGCAGTTTTTTTTTTGGATTCCTGTAATCTAAACACTTTTGAAACAACTGTCATCATTGCGAACAGATGACTTCTTTAATGATTAAATATATAAGTAACATTTTTTTCAAAACTCAAGCTCGGTACTTAATGATAAATTGAAGATTAGCTAAATATTACTGAAGATTAAAAAAAAAAGTTTACTCTAATTTTCTGATAAAGTATTATTTTTAGAAAGCTTATACATTTACTAGTAAGATTTGTTTAGTAAAATATTTTCATCAAGAAACCAATATTTTTTTGCTAATAGATTTCATAAAAGTTAATATAAATTTTTAGATACATATATTTTAATGAAAGAATTACTATGAAAACGTATATATAAAATTTATAATACTCATATATTGTTATTATATCATTTTTTCAATGTATTTATTAAGAATATTGCTACCTCAATTCTTCATTCAAAAAAATTTTTTTACTGTGTTATGCTTACTTTTAATATTTCAGTTTTATATCAAAATGCAATCATGTTAAAAATGAAAATCATATCAAATAACATCTTATTGTTGAAAATTTATTCAATCATTTTCAGATAATGTAAATAAGATATTTATTTAGAAGAAGCATATTAATAAATATTTTTTTTTCAAATTCTCATTAATAACTGTTAATAATATGTAAGGCTCTCAGTTTTTGATGCCATAACCCAAGAAATTGGAGATTTCTAAAGATATTTTTCACTGAGCTCTATTTTAAAATTCTAATGGATAGAATTTAATTTTGGATTCATTTTGATTAATGTTAAAGAGCATTAACATTTTTAATTATATCATCTTTGATAGAATAATTTGTTACTGACATATGAATTCTTTTGAAATTTCATTTCATGTGTGATTCAGATACACTTTAAAAGGTTTCAATTATTTTTTAAAAAAAAGGCAATATTAGAAATGTTTCCTAATGAATTTCACTAATTTACTAATTTTATATTTTCCTTTCTGTACAATATTTTTTGAAGTATTATTATTTTAATTTAGTCAATTCGAGGTCTTACATTTCAACAAACAGTATTCAAATTTTACTATTTGATTGTAAGTGAAATTTCTATGTTTTATAATTTCAATGTGAAGTCTATTTTTGAACTTATTTAAAATATTCCGCGTATTTTTAATTCCGTTAAGATTTTCTGAGAATTATGAAAAACAGAAGTCGAGACATTATTTTATAACGAGTACGAAAGGAAATTTAAAATGAAATTTGACACTCCCAATGAAAGAAAAGACTGAAATATTTTAAATTTATAAAAAATTTTAATTATCTACTAATTTAAACTAAAAAATAAAGCTGTTTTACATATTTTTAAAAATATATTAAAATATAAATAAAATATTATAATTGATCTTAAATGAATTTAATATTGGGTTGTAGCAATGTTCTCCATCATTTCGTTCTTGGAAGTTTGCTTTTAAATGAATAAGTGGTTATATATAATCTCTAAAGTATTAATAAAGGAAGAACTAACAAAGAACATTTTTAAGGACACTAATTGTTTTCTAATCGTAATTATAGTTTTGCTTTATAAAAATTGGTAATAAGTACATTTAAATAAGGCTAAATTTACTAATATTTGATGTTTTTCAATTAATAATAATATTTTAATTTTAAAATTATATAACGTGAAAAAAAGGACTAACATTTTACAAATGAGAAAATCGTAATGAATTATCGAAGAATTTGATAAACATATTTATTAATTTATTTAATTGTATTTAAGATAAAAAATTTGAAATTAATCTTAATTATAAAAGTAACTGCTCAATGATCTTGAAGTTGTTAACTTCAATAAAACTAGCTCAAGACCTTATGGGACCATACTAATAAAGGTAACGATATTTTTAGACTTGGAAACTATAACTCTCATGTGTCATTTAAAATATATTATCTTCCTCATATTATGCTAATCTTTTTAGCTTAACATACAAATTGCTTATTATTCTATATGTATATCGTTTAAATTATTTTTATAGGGACTCTAAAAGCAGTTTTTTTCTTAAAAGTATTCACAGTAAAACAAAATGAAGAATTTGAGTAGATTTTCATTCATATTTTTTCGTGCAGGTAAACTCTTCACAGGGCTTTGAAAAAAGGGGTTGTATTACAGAAGAAAAATTTCCAGTAGTTTCAATGAATCTTTATTTTGTATTTTACTTTTCCCAATGATTTTATCAAAAACTAGTTAATTGCAGTATGACACATCTGCTTCTCAACTCGTGTAAGTAATAATGTTATTATTTTAATAAAATTTTAAGGCATCATATTTTATGTACAAATGTATTTTTAAGGTTTGTTTTTACAATACTAATGGAGATTTTGAGAAATAGCATTTTAAGAGTATAAAAAGTAATGCGGTTAAATTAAAAATATTTTTAAGCCAAAAGATTATTATATACATAGAGCAAAATTCACTTTCAGTTAATCTGCTGCTACAAATAAGAAATTTCACAAGCTATGTGAATTATAGCTATGAAGTTAATAGAGTGTGTTAAAATTATTTCTTTATGAAACAAGTACAAGTGGATTTAATATCAATATTATAAGGTAAATGCTAAAATTTAAAATTTGCAAATTAAATGTCTTGCTAAATTTGTTCATCAAGTAATTTTAGTTCTGAAAGCAACATCAAGCATTTAACTTATAAAACAAAGGATAATAATTGTATTTATCTAACTTTATTTTCAATAATTTGATTTACAGGTTTAAAAATATAAATTATTTTTGATTCGAAAATACAAATAGTATTAGTAAATAAAATGAGAAAAAATAAAATATAGTTTCACAAACTTAGACAACAGTGTAGCAAGTCTAGAAATTTATAACCATCAGATAAAAAATTGATCGAGCTTTTAATGAAAAAATAAACAATCCTTTTATTTAGATTTCGGAATAAATAAACAATAAATAAGCATAAATAGGTAAAGAATATTTTTAATTTCAAACTTAGTTATATATCTATTTAATAATGAAAAAACTTCGCTCAGTGTAAGGAGCCTAATATTCTGAATACATTTGTATCATAAAATTATTTTAACTTTTCTTGCTTTATTGAAGAAATAAATATTATGGCTGTCAATAACTAATATGTTTAAAATTCGTAGTAACAAGTTATTTTTTAAATTTATTTTTTGTTCCTCCATTCTTATTAATAAATATTCCAAAATTTTTGATCAGTAGATTTATACAGCCTAATTTAGATATGTATGAGGAAAATCAAACAAATTTTTGCTGGTATGCATATGATTATTATATTTCATACAAGATTACTTATTAATAATATGTAAAAAATAATGCTAAGATAAAAATATATAAAATATTAATTGAAATTTTATCAAGAATGTCTTTAAGTAAAAATGTTACATAAATGGAACTCAGAATATACAATTTAATTATAAATACAATTTAATTAATAAAATTTGTTTCATCGTAATAAATGAGATAAAATAAGGTATTAAGATGAAATTAATATAACTGCAGTCTTATGAAGTATCTCGGTTTATGTATGAAACATACTTAAAAGAGAATTTCTCCAAGCATACTTGGATTCTGAACTATGCAATCATTTATACTCGAGGTAGGAATCAAATTCACAAATTGTTGATTTGAAGTTCAGAGAAATAACCATTCAACTTGCTGCTTTGCATCAAGGAAGGGAAATAAATGAGGAAAATCATTTTGTACTTATATATATTATCTACGTCTAATGTGTTATTAAAAAATTCCTTCCAAGTATTTGTGCTATATATTTAAGTATCAGCAAATTTTTTTAAAATTTAATATTTCATGAGTTAAATTGATTAAAATTTTACTTATATTTAAGCAAAAAATGAGCACTGTTTTAAAACTCTTCTCATTTGTATCCAATTACAAATCACCAATTTTTTATGCTGTTAATGTTAATTTCATCAATTACATGAAAAATGTTTCTGAAGAAAGTTTAAAAAAATGTATAGATATGGCTTTTAGAAATAAGAAAAATCGCTAATTTTGAAAGATTAATAGCTGTTTTATAATAATTAACATAACATTAATCTTTTCATATCATTTTCAAAATTTAAATGATATATTTGAAAACTAAAAATTTTGATATAAATATTCACATGTTAGTTATTCGCTTGAATGAAATGGAACATCAATAGTATTTAAATGCTATTAATGTTTAAATTAAGAAATATTTCATTATTTGGAATACAATTTTACTTTACTATTATTTTAATTTTGATTTTTTGAATGATTTTTAGT
>JAPDSC010057338.1:53242-79330 GCA_026290005.1 Latrodectus geometricus
TTTTTTTTTTTTTTTTTTTTTTGGATTAAAGGCTATTTCCGTATTTTTGAGATAAAATAAAGATAACAATAACACATTTAAATATATTTCTTTTAAAAGAAAACATTCCTGCTTTATAAGAATAAAAATTTGTTCAGCACTCTATATCACTAAAAGATTTAACTACATTGAAGTTAATAATGAATTTCCAGAATGGAAATATAACTCACATTTTACTCTTTCAAATATCCCTAATAAAAATAATAATTTAATATTATGATTTATATAATTATAAAGTTACTTTTTATATTACAGATTATGTTTATTAGGATAGCATTTATTCAGAAAGCTTTATTATAAATATTCAAATTAATAAAATTTTCTTACATTTGATATTATCAGGAACTATGTTTGAACCATAAGTGTAATTAATATAATATAATAATTTTGTTTTTCAATTAATAATATAGGAAATGTTACTATAATTGAAGGGATTTCAAGGCTAAGACTTTTACAAGGTAACAGTCATTGTGTTGATAGTGCCTTTATTTGTTTAACGCTTAAGATCATGAAATACTTATATTATGATATGATTGCTTGAAAAGAAATGCATCGTAAACCTTCTAAGTATATCCTTTGACACAAGTTCAGAATAACGAATCCTTGAAATCCATACCCAAGTCACTTGAAAATAATTCATAATAAGTATCTGCGATACAGTAGCATGTGAGTTGCATGTGATACAGTTGCATGTTGCTTAGTATAAAATCATATAATTCGATGTATTCTTGAATTCCTTGAAATCCATACCCAAGTCCCTTGAAAATAATTCATAATAAGTATTAGCGATACAGTTGCATGTAATACAGTTGCATGTTGCTTAGTATAAAATAATATAAATCTCTGCTTAAAACAAGCAATAAATCTTTCCAGCGAAATATTATAAAATTGAATTTGTAATAATATATGAAATTTAAACTTTTAATAAAAATGCAATATTTCTATTAATTCTATTTAATTAAGGTTAAAGCATTTATTAAGGATTTTGATAATTGTTGTAAACCAAATTCCATAACACTTTATTATTTTAAAATAGATGGCACATTTTAACAACAATTTTGCAAAGTAGTATTGAATAATGTGCACACAACATTGCAAAAATTTTAAGAACGGAATATATTTTTTATTAAAATGGGTTGAGTTTGCATTGTTCCTGCTTGAATGTATTTCGTATAAAATATATTTTTGTAATAAGGAAAAACGTTAATCCTAAAAATGATTGAACCTTTTAAAGTTTTGAAATATTTATTAAATTATACACATTTCCATAGTAATAACAATGAAACACATACATGTATATATTGTTTCAAATTTGAAGAATTATTTTCTTTTTCCTGCTTGTAAAAGTAAAAAGTCAATACCAAAATGAAAATTTGATGATAATTCATAGTGTTTGATAACTTATACAATTTTGCAACAGTAAAACAACTGTCTGGCAAACAATAAGTATTGAATTTGTGTGTAAATATCTGATTTAATTTTGTAAAATATGTTGTCTAGAACAATGAAAGGAAAATAAACCAGTAATAGAATATTTACACTCATTGAAAACTTGCAAGCATGACTTATCATGTCACACGTAGGAGCAAATAACACGAAAACACACTGAAGGATTTCAACAAAGCATTCAAAATCCGGTTTGAGAAAATTCTTAGCATTTATTTCATGTTTCCCACCAGTGACTTAGCAAGATTATAATCTTTTCTTTACATTTTCTTTGCTGACTTCTAAAAACATGTCATATGAACCGGATGAGTAAAAGCTTACGTTTTCCTGTTTTATTTAAATTTTTTTTCAATATGATAACATTAAATTAAATAAATTGCAATAAATTATATACCATAAATTGTTTTGTAAAAATTCAACTAATGGCGAGTATGTGGTAGTTTATGTACGATATAAATGCAAAAAGGAATGTTTATTTAGTTGTTTATATGTGCATTGTTGTATTTAATTTTTAATAATTAATTCAACTATTTTAGAATATATGAATATATTTAATAAGCAAATATTTCATAGAATCTAAAATTTATTTTGAAACATACTAGTATTTTAATACAATAGTATTTACTCTTTTTTATATTAAACTTAATTTATTTGGAAAATTCGCATAAATAATTCTAATTGCTTATGAGAAACCATGTTTTTGAAAAATGAATTGTTGTAAAACATATAAAATATTTCTTTATTAAAAAATTTTAATTTTACACTTATATATATTAGAAGAACTACATTCATATTTAGCACTTAAAAGGAAATGGATTCAAAGTGATTCAAGTCGACTGATATGTGATCGACTGAACTCAAATATTTAGAATGATTAAAAATAAAAATCTTCCCTAATGCAATTAAAATATAATAGATGCATCAAAAAACTGTAGGGAACTTTTTTTTTTCTTACTGAAAATCCTGTCTTTAATGTCATTGGTGTTAAAGCGGAAAATAAAAATTATATTTCGCCTTTTTTCATCCACACTTATCAAAATACCATATGTGTTTATTTGTTCATTATCATTTTTAATAACACTATTTTTTTTATCTAAAATGATGATCATGTTAAAGATTTTTATTTAATTTCGTTTTAATATTCTAATCCTTTAAGGATAAATAAACCGATATTTAAAATTATAGAAGAAAAAAAAAAACACGTTTCTGATAAAATAGTTAAATAAATAGATCTTTATGAATTGTAGTTAATTGTCTCTAAAACAAAATGATCAGTGCTAGAAGAAGTTGATTTAGAGTACAAAGGCAACCTATATTTTGTATACAAATAATTGAACTAAAAAATATAGAGGAGTTAGATAAACATAATTGAATATAAACAAAAGTCCAATAGAAAATTTTCGTGTGCTAAATTGTCTTTTCTCATGAAGCTATTATTTTTCAAACAATTTAATTCTATGACTAAATAAAAAAATAAAATTTCAGTATAACTTTACAATTGTTATGAAGATGGATAGGCCACATTAAAAACAGTAATACTGATTAATAACAAAAACAAAATTTTAACCTACTTAAAAAGCGCCAAAAACGCATTGTCATACGGAAACCGGAAAGTTGTTTCACGCATAAGTTGCTTTCGATAAAAATTACACGCTTCTCCATTTTTATTTACAATAAATATTCCATTACGAATAAAAAATAATGTAAATTACGAAAATAATAAAGAAAGTCTTTTTTTAATTACAATATTTGTTCTCTTGTTTTTCCATATTATTGAGAAATAAAAGTGAAGAGCGCTGGCGAACATCAAATGTTCTAAAGCTACGAATACTTAACCTTTAATGCGGAAAGCTATTGTTCTCAAGCGAAATGTATAGGAATTGCAGAAGAAAATTTGTCAGAATATAATAGCTCAGTAATAGCTATGTAAACTGAGACTGTGAACCCACAAGGGAGAAAAACACCGACAAAAAACACAGAATATGCAGCCAATTTCCATTCACTTTTTATTTGAAATACTCTAATGAAATGTGAATAGTTAATGGTATCTTAAATTCAGTGAAACCAAAAGATTTAAAAACAAAATTTAAACTTCCAATCATGATATTTCTAAGAAAATAATTCATAATAAGTTAGAAATCAGTTATTATTATTAGAGAAAAAATAAACTGATTTGTTTTTGCATCAATTTATGCATTATGAGCGGTATTTAATGAAAATTAATCTATGAGGAATTATTTTCATGCATAGTTTTAAAAATAATTAGAGATTTTTTTCCTAAATTTTCTTTGAAACACTTCTGGAAATTTTTAATTCTTTATTTGTAATTTTATATTTTTCTAAGAAAAGTTTAAATAAATAGCCTGTTTTGGAAAAGATCATTCAAATAGTAATATTTTAAATATTTTAAAATCTACTTTCAATTTTGTTTTACCACTTATCAAATATTATTTGTCATTTTTCTGAAGATTGTAGGATAACATTAACACAAAAACTTACTGAAAAAAAAAATTTGTATCTATCATTCTAGGGAAGCAATATTTTATATATTAAGTCTTCTTGAAAACAAAAGATATAATTTGATAAAAATATTAACATTTTATAATAATATGGAATTTCCTATTTTGAATTATATTTTGCTTTAAAATGTAAAAGCCTGTGAATAGCTATATTTTTGATAAATTCAACATTTTGTTTTAAAATTCTCCATTTTAATAGAATAACACAATAACTTATAAAATATAACCAATATTTAAATTAAATCAAGCAAATCAATTGAATCAATACGGCTTATAAATAATTGAAAAATAGAAAGGCGCCTTGAAAATTTCCCAAATTTGAGATAAAATAATTAAAAATAAATTACAAAATAATAAACTATTTGAACAAAAAAAAATCAAAATCAAAGTTTTTTAAATTAATTTTGTTTAATCTAGTATATCCCTTTGTAAAGAGACTATTACAAAATTGAAATAGAAATCTACTGTTTAAGATGATTTGCAAAAGAATAGATAAATGACATTTTTTTATAAAAATGCATATATAATTTTATTAAATGTTTCTTTCAAATTTATTAATTTATTGATGGATGAAATACTTATTGCCGTGATTGATTATATTGTTAGCTTAAAAAATACGTCTTGCAAATCAATTTCTATATTTCTTTCCGTTGTATATCTACAGCGGAATATTATAGAATGGGAAATATTGTACTATTGAGTTTCTGGACAAAAGTCTATTAAAATAAATCAAATCTGACAAACAAAATTTATAGACTTAAAATTATAAGATCATAAACATTCTTAAAAAATTATTAGATCATAAACATTTTTAAGGAACAAGATCTTATTAGAATTTGAAAGGATAAATTTTGTAAAGGATATTTAATTTAATATGAATTCTTAACCGTCTTAAACTAAATGTTATAAAATTAATTATTGACTTATGAATCTTTTAACAATATGTGTACATTAGTCTGTATTCATTAAAATAGGCTACAAATGAAGATTTAGTTTTACGATGAATAAAATTGTTTTACTGTAACACTTTTGTATGTTTACAAATATTCAGAGTATCAAGGGAATTTTGGATTGTAAATCGTTAGAAAATTTATTATTTTTTTTAGTTCGAATAGGTGTAATCAGAGTTATTACACAAGAAAAGGATTTTAGTTGAAACCATTACCTGAAAATAATTATTGAGAATGATCAATATATATGAAATAGATATATTTTTTTAAATAGGAAACTGTTTTTCCTTATTTACTTGTTTTCAAATGTATTTCTTCAAGTGGTTTATGAAATTATTATTATCTTCTATGTTTACATTTTAGTTATTATCTCCTTTATGAAGTCAGTTTATCTTTAGTTATCTGTTATTCTTGGGTATTATGTATCTTTTCTTTTACATATTTTTGTTCAGTGAAATTAGGGATGATTATTTAAGATTCACTAAGAGATATCTAAAATATGAGTATTTGTTATTATATTCTGTAATTACTGTGAAATACACTATTGCATAAATAATGACATTGAAATGGTAATTCACCGATTGTGTACGACCTGCTTGGTCTCTTGACAATGTTACATTTTAAATAATGAATATTATCTAAAATATTGTTAAACTCTAATAATCTGGATCCACATTAATCATATTAGGTGTTAGGAATCAATTTCAATGTTGAAGAGTATTAATCTATCTTTTAATTGCTCCTTAAAGATAAGGAAAAAAATGAATATAGAATATGTAAGAATTCAGGAGGATATGATACTTATTGGAAGAATTTGAAATATATTACACTTGGTTTGGGAAAATAATTTTAAGCTGTAATTCCTATATTACTCCATAACAAATGGTACCCTGTTAGCAAAAAATTAATGAAAATTCACAAGAATAACTCTTCAAAAAATAAGCCAATCTCAATGAAATTTGAAATATGTTGGTAAGTAAATGGAGCTAAACAATATGACATTATGCAAAATAGTAGTGCAATTGTCGGGATACGTCATTTGCGAGGAGAATAAAAATGGATGTCTCAGAGCAAGGTGGCAATTGGATTGCTTGTCTGAGATTAGATATCTGACACAAAGAAATTGTAAGAATATCCACCAGGCATCATGTAAATCCACAATTTCAATAGTGAGCTATTGGGAAACTAGAGGTAGGACAAAGTCAGATAGAAGTGGCTAGATGGCTGAATGTTTGTCCACCTGATTCATAGGCTTTGACAACAATTAATTTTTAACCATGGATTTGGCATCCAGAAGGTTCAGCCAAAGATGACCAAGAACTACCACAAGTGGCGATGACCGATATTTGTCATTATGAGCACGAAGGAATAGAATGGCAACTCCGGGTGAATTCGCATACTTCCTAGCTGCAAATCCCGGAAAGTTTGTATCCAGTTCAACCACGTCGAAGGCTTCATGAACATGGTCTTTATGCGGGGCGACAAGTTATTTGCATTCCACTCACGTTACACCATAGGCGCGTCACGCCATTTACATTGGATGTCTTAGACAAATCAACATATCCACTGTCTCAATAGAGAGTTGTTCTCTTTTAGGATGTGTCCAAATTTAGCCTCGGAAGTGATAGTAAGCGCATTTTCATTTGAAGAGAGCGTGGAGCTCGTTTTCATCCATCAAACACCCTTGACAGAGATGCATACATATTAGACAGCGTCTGTGTTTGGAATGGTATTTCTTTGAATGAACTCTCAGACCACCAAGTCTTTTCCTGTGGAAACGTAAATGCTTACACCTATAGAGATGGCACCCTGAATGCTGATGTGTGTTTTTTTGCCAGGGAAATAGGTGAGGCTTTCGTGTTACAGGATGATAATGCGAAACCACATAGGCTCGCATCGTAAATGCTTATCCTCAGCAGGAAGCAGCTGAGCGCATGCTATGGCCAGCTCTATTACTAGCTCTAGGATTACTGCTCTAGGATGACGTGTAGCTGCTTCCAATTTTCCTCCTAGCCACGCTGTTAATTGTTTTGAAAGATCAATTGCTCACACTTACAACAAAATTAATGGACGGCACACCACAGCATGAAAAGTATAGTTTCTCGGGGAAATATTAAATGTTCTTTTTCACTACCAAACTTACACCTCCCATTTATTCATTGTAAACAAATGCAAATTTTTATAATACCATATTTGTCTGATGATTTCTTTTTATGCTATTTCGTACCTTCCTATGTATTGTATAATGTGTATAAGTTTCATTTAACTCCAAGCATAAACTTTTGCGTTATATTCAATTTTGTGATCTTTCCTTAATTTATGATTACTGTTGTACTTTCGAAATTAACAATAAAAGTACTTTCAAGTAATAGAACAATAAGCGTATCGTAATCAAATAGCTACCACTTTTGAGTAAGAAAAAGAAATTGAATTAAACATTAACTTATTTGAAGCTCAATGATTGTTGAAGAAATTGAAACAAATTATAAATTTCTATTTTTCTACTGGTACAGCTAACTGGGGTATTATACGAGAAAATACTATCTTAGTTTTTTGGCACACGACAAAGAACTACTATAAAATTGTTTCTGATGGCAATTATGTTGGTTATCAGGAAAAAAGAGTTTTAAAGTTCATTATTACAATTCTTTTCTCTACCTGACTAAAAAATAATTTGCACACATGTTGTAAAAAATTGCATTTCAGTTTAAAGTAAAAAGCATTAACTCAGTATTTCCCAAAACAATAAACTAAAAACTAGAAATAAATTGCTTAATACTAATCAGAATTATTTTAAATGTGGATATTTAAAATATTTCGTATCCAAATTTCAAATACAAAATTGCGTCAAATAATGTTATGCAGTTCACAATCCCATCACTATATAATATGATTATCCTTAAAATTAGCTATTAAGAAGAATCACTATTCAATTAATAACAGTATGTTAAATAATTTTAAGATGTCTAGTATAAAAATGAGTTCAACCTGATATTTGCCAGAATTTTTTTTTATAGAACCATGTTATTTAGAAATTTAGTAACACAATGATGTTAGTAGATGGCGAAATGTCAATATTTCCAAAGAAAGTAAATTGATTACGAAGTCAATTACTAAGATCTGGTCAGTCTTTCAAAAAATTACTAAATGTAGTCTTATCATTTCCTTTTTGCAGTATTTTAAATTTATTGTATGACCCAGCATGACTATAACAAGGCAACAAGACGTGTACCCTGGTTGGTTGGGGTGTCATTCTCATTATTAGAAGGTAGTGAGTCTGAATTCCAACTTAAAAGAATATCCATCGTGTCCACAAAAAGCGGTTGGAAAATATTAAGTGGGACGTGTTTGCAATGTTCTCGAAGTGAAATGATACCTCTGGGTTTAAACTATTAATAAGTTAAAAAAATAGTAAAAGTAGTAATAATATATAAGTTCAACTATTCAGGACTTCTAGTTTTTCTTTGCTTTCAAATTGCAAAGACCCTCAACCAGACTGCTTCTACCAGACTGGTAGAGCCCAACACTGAGCTAGACACAAGGATGTATGTTGGTGTAATAGCAATAAAAACTATGCATTCTAGTTTGGTTTTGGAGTATAATCATGTAAATTGGGTTAAAAAATCAATAGGAATCTGTTCCGTAGGTTGATGAATCTAATTTTGCTTAACAAAATGATTCTTGATTTGTTTATAAATGTGTGAAACTAGTCTTCGATATCCTTCCTAATATATGAAAAAAACCATACGTATCAATTAAGTAATGCTCTTATATAAGAAAAAAGATTCTTAAATGGGTTCATTTGTCTGATTTAATCTTTTGAGACTTTTAGTGATCACAGATACAGAAATGAATTATTGAATCTTATTGTTACTGCATTTGTCTGCAATTACGATAAATTTATTTTAGAAACTGATTATGATAACTTGAAACTGACAACATGATATTTTCGTGCACCATTTGCTGCAAGAGGTAACTATAACCCAAATGACATAACTGACATACTCCCCTGAAATTGAAAACTGAATGCTTCTTTAGTATTCTTAGGAAGAATATAACTGAATATTTAATGTTTTTCCCAAAATATATACACACATACTTAGAAATATTCTGTATTTGTGATCTACTGGCATTGGTTACCCATGTAGCATGTTGAAAATAACATTAACTGAGGCATCATTTCGAGAGTTGTATAATTTCTAGAGTTGATCATTTATTATAGACAAATGTTTTCATATTTAATTTGAATTTCCCATAGTAAAAAAATATTTATGTTGAACCACAAAACGTCGGTGCAGGTGTTAGTTTTTGTTTTTAATAGTATGATACTTAACATGTTTATCCTATTATCACTTACCTTACTACGGTACGTGATAATAGTGAAGAGTAAGTAATACTTTTAAATATATTATATTATTTTAATGATATAATGAAATAATTATGAATTACCAACTTGCATTCCTTTTTAACTATTATCACGCATTGCATTTAATAAATGCATTGTATTAAAAAAATGAAAATCATGTGCAGTGAAATCTTCAATTTATTTAATATCTTAGACATTTGTTTCTAAGTATTAAATTTGTTGCTTATCTTTTAGAAATTATTCTACTTTGAAAAATGTCTTCCATTATAAATTGAAACTGATATGCAGTAAAATTTTGAATCTATTCAATATTGTAGAAATTTTTTCTAGAGAAATATGCTCTTTGTGAAATATATTACTAAAATATATGTATATAAATCAGTAAAATTTTGTTTCAGAAAAATAATTTTAAGGAGATCTTAAATTTTTAAAAATTTCACCCTTTTAAAAAAGTACTTATACACAAGACACATGAAATATATTTATACCTTAATGAAAATTATTGGTTAACGTCAATAAAATAATCCAGTGCTTTTTTAAGCACAACATGAAGTATTCAAATAAATTAATAAAATATAGATACAAAAAGAATTAGCAGCATAATATTAACGTTATTCAAAAATTTTGTCAAAATTATTGGTGTTTTCAAGAAATGGTTCCTTGTTCAAAACTATGATAAGATGTTTAAAAATATATATACATAATAAAACAATTTCTTATACAATATTACAGATTTTTTTCTAAAGTTTCAGTTAATCAGGTATCCAATTGTTAATATTTATTTCAATGAACAAAACAGAATTGCATTTGCCTGCTTGTATTCCTTGAAATAAAAAATATGTAAAACACTTCAAACTAATTTATGTGTATGAAAAATTAAGATGTTATAATTGTATATAACAAACATAAAATTTAAAAATTGCAGAATGAAATGAAATTGATGTGGAGTAAAATTTTCAAATTGTTAAGCATATTAGAAAAATTTTCTGAGATATTAAATCAGTCTAAAAATTTACTGCACATGAGTATCAAGTTAATAATGCAATGCATTTTTCAAAAGCGAAGAATGAGTATTTCGCGTTATCATTAGTCAGCGTTTATAGCAGACAGTGCGTCGCTAAGAGGAAATTCAATAAGCACGGCACTCATGACTCATACTTGGGGAATTTTCTTATCATAGAATCTAATAACAAACACTTTTGTGAATAATAAAAGGGAAATTTGGAGTCGTTTATAACTATATATGAATCATAAAATAATGTTTAAAGGTTTAATGAACTCTCGGTACACTCTCGGAACTCTCGGTCTCCATTAAAAATATTTCTAATAAATACTAAATATTTATTTTTGTATAATTTAAGAGGAAAATGTATTGCGTTTTAACTTAGCAAAAAAAAAAATTGCTATTGCATAAAGAAATTTATAATATTGTAGAGAAAATTAGTAGGTTTTTGCTTAATTTAGAATTTTTTTTTTGTTCGCATTAAATACAAAATTATGTTATAAAATTGCCGTTTGTTTCATCAGTAAATGAAAAATGAAAACGAATATTATTTAATAAAAAAAATAGGAATGTGTAAAATATAAACAAAATAAATTCAATCTTTTACTTAAAAACTGTATTAAAATAATTAAATTTCATATTTTTTAATTTTTAAAAAGTAGGATTTTGAATTTAAGCCTTTTCAATTAATTAGTTTTCCACTTTTTGAATAAAAACTAATAAAGGAGAGTGGGTTACCAAGACAAAGAAGGAAATTGAATTTTTTTATTATTTTATTTGGTTATCCTGCACCTTAAGTTATTCAGATTGTGCTAAGAAATTTATTTATAAAATTTAAAAATGCATATGTTTGAAATTGATGTTACTTATAAATTTGATTGCAAACTAAAGTTTCTAAAATAAGAAGAGAAAGTTAATAAAATAAGAAGAGAAAATATACACATTTTATAGAAAAAAAATTAGAAATAAAAGTATTTCATTATAGCTAAGAAACAACTGATCCGAAATTTAACAAATATGAAATCATTTTATAAAAATAAAATTGCTCAAAAACATTTTTAAATTAGACATCATATAAGTTTTAACTTTGATCTCTGAAAAATAAATTTGCAATAGTGAATCGAAATAGTAAAATTGAAACTCTAAAAACAAAAAGAATACTCGAATAAATTAAAATGAATCATTTTGTCAAAATTGAATTCACAAAAGTAAGATTTGAGTGCCTTAAAAATGAAAAATAATCAATTACAAACTTGAAATACGGTTTAAATATACCAAAGAATGAAACATATATAATATATATAGGAGAAATTACAAATATATAGGTTATAATTATATGATAATTGTATATAAAAGATATACGTATAATAATTATATAGGAGAAATCCCAAAAATATAGAACAACACATTTTTTAAGGTATTTAAATTATAGACAATCAGGGTTCATTGAGTTATTTTGAAAAATGGCCATTGGAATTTTAAAGCCATTTTCAGTATTCTTCCATTAAAAATTTATTTCTTAATCATTAAGGAAAAAAACATTGCATCAGACACAGAGAGGGTGTTTAAATCATGTCACAATGATTTTTTAAAATTTTTTTCTTAATTATCTAAATATATTCTCAATATCTTGCCACAGAATGGAGAACTTAACTGTTGAAAGGTGCTGTCAGACAACAAAATTCAGTTCGTTTTGGCTCTCCGAAATAAATTTTCAATAGATAGTGACCCTATTCACTCGCCATATTGGAAGAAATCTTGGAAACAAATACGCACTTTGACAAATGAGTACATGAAAAGTACATACGCAAAAAAAGTACATATTCATCACTCATGAAACAAATAGAGGCTATGATCGAATATAGGATCCTGTTCCTCAAATGACCACTATCACTCATAGTATTCCTATGTATTTTCAATAGAATGACAACACTATATTTATTTGACTAGATCACCTGAATTAGTGACAAGATAAAATTTTTAGAATGGAAAGAGCCCAATTAACACTTGATAATAACTGTCATATTTTTTATTCCTGTATGTACATTACGTGGAATGACTAGCCACATTTTCATTTTCACATGAGAACTACCTAATACTAAAGAGAAATCGTATGGCAATACGTAACTGATGTTTCATAATAATGTTTTCAGCAGTTTATCTACTTAATATGTCATATTTATTTAACTAAAATGAATTAAAAAATAAGTTAATGGGTTTTATAGGTCAATTACTGCAAATTAAAATTGTTGAATTTAAAAGAGAAGAAAGCCTAAACTTTTTACTTGAAATTTTTGCACTTGTTACCATATACAAACGAAACATGACAATGACATTTGGTGGGATTTTTCAAGCTTGCAGTAAGATTTGTATTTGTGAAAAAGATTTAACTTGTGAAGGGTAGGTCATTTTTAATTTCTTTGAGGAATTTACTGCTTTTATGGATACTTACTGTTGATTCTTAAGGTTGTTTCAATATTATAAATATATTTATAGCAAAACATTAAATTATTTAATATCGACGTAATGATCACGCTTATAAAGTTTTATTTTCTTTATTATCTGCAACTTTATTGAAACTGATTACGGTTTCTTCCATTGAATGTATTTTTATTGCAACAGATGTAATGAGAGCATTTATTAGTAAGATTATAATAAAACTTTTACTGTCAATAGTTAAATTAAAAAACGTCTTCGTTATGAATTTAATTAAATATAAGAAAAAATGTACTTAAATTTTGGTGTTAAATGTTTTTTTTATCTTAAGAAAACTGTTTTCCATTTATTCCGAATCTAAAAAGAATAATTTAAATTTCCTTTTTAAAAGAAATTTTTATAAGCTATTATGAGTAATGTTTTGAATGTATTAGTAATGCTATTGTTAGTAATGTTTTCAAACAAATTAAAATTTTACTTAAAATAGTAACTCAAAATAAATTTTGAAGATTACATGCACCTAAAAAATAGAAAAGTAATACAAAAAATTAATAAATGCAACTAAAAGAAAGATAAATCCAGGGCTTAAGCTTCTATAAAAAAAGCAATGTTAGGAATTTCAACGCTGACATATAAAGATTTAAGTGTCAAATATTTAGGCCAAAATAGTAGGATGCAGCTGTAAAGAAATCAAGCAATAAAATTCACATATAGTTCTAATTGCTCAATTTTCACATAAAGTAAGAGTTTAAAATTGCTTAGAAAAAAACAAGTGTAACATAATCCATGCCTTACTGTGATGTATAACATAAAGTCATAATTAAATAGACAAAATTATTTCTTTCTATAAAACAATTCAATTACATTTAATGTATTTATCAAGCCTTAAATAAAAATTAATTCCTCGATTTATTGAGTACAAGTACTTATTTTGTTTGTTTTTTGAGTTGTTCTTTCTTCTCCGCCTAAGTCATTCCATAAAAACATTGAAAATTTTATTCCTCAGAGGAAAAAGAGCATTCATGTGATGAATTGTAGGAAGATTCATTATTGAAATGTTTTGAGGCAAATTTCGACAGCTTAGAACATATACCGAAACTTTGAATTTTTCATTATTTTCTTAAGCTTAATTTTGTGCATTTCTTTCCTTGGTTCATGAACGCTTTTGTATGAAATATATAAATTTTTGAAGCTGAAATTTTAAATTTTGTATATTTTAATAGTTTATATTTTAAAAAATTTAGTAAGGCATATAATTTATTTCTAATAATCAAAAATAGAAGTGATTCACTGAAAATCTAGTTCTTCCTTTATTCTTGACAAGTGGGAAAATAGGCTGCAAGCGCCACCATTAGAAATCCTATTAACTAAAGCCAAAGAATTTCGCTTACGTCCAGATCTCTGAAGTAAAAAGAGTTCACTGAGACGTCAGATAAGCAATAAAATTCTCTTCTTTTCTCTTGCTCTTTGATGACTGAACGTTGGAAAAAGGATGAGGAATATAAGAGAATGTGTTTATTTTTAAACCATACAAGCAACCAGACACTCGCGGACGAGTTCATTTTATTCTTAAAGGGAATGCAGTAAACAATTGGCGCCAATGAAGCGTCATTCATAGTGGGAAAATCTAAAAAAGCTGCACAGAAAATTTCCAAAGTAATTGAGCACTATAATTTTGTAGAGTTTGAAAATTGTTTTTGAGTTCTTCATAACATTATTCATTAACAAAGACAAAGCATATTGTGCATGGTACTAAAATATGGGATAATATCAAGTGAATACTTTTCGCACGTGTTACTGTATGCTTTTTCTGAATATAATATCGCATATGTAGAATTTTAAAAGTATACTATTCAATATACAACGATTTTGAGCATTTATCGAATCAAAATATTTAAGGTAATTGAAAACATGTGGTTTCATTTACTGACATATAAATTGCATTGTAGAGTAATTATTTTTGACATAATAAATAAAGCATTTTGTATTTTAAAACAGTAAGATTATACCAATTTTTAATTTTTACAAATAAGAAAAAGTTATTTTTTGAAAATTAAATTACTTTTCTAGAACATCTTGTACAATTAAATAAATTATACACATTATCCTTCTTTAGCAATAGACTATGTATTTATTTTGTATGGTTTCTTTAATTTACAAAGAAAAGTTTAATGAAATTCTTTAAGATTACATATTAAAACATGCAATATTTATTAGGAATGATTGTATTAAAAATGTAAATGCGATAGTTAAATAAAATCATATAAATAATACTAAACAAATATATGTAAGTACTGTAGCTTAAAAAATATTACAAATTAATCTAATTATCTTAAAATTAAAATTTGACCTAAGGATAGACAATGATATCCGTTTTATTTATTAAGACAATTAGCTTTCCAAATTGGTGTTCATGATAATTACAATTAAAGTTTATGATTATAATATGATAAAAAATGAATGCATTTACCAATTTAATACAGAAATTGGGAAACAAAATATTTTTCTTTATGATTTAACATCAAGATTTATCTTAATAAAATCTTTTTCTTTATAATTAATCAGAATGTACACATTATTATGTATTTATAAGATGTAACTAACATTACGCAAACAAAGTAAAGCAAATTTGTAGTTGTTTCTAAATTTTTTCTAAAACAATAATAATTGTTTATGCAAAACAGGCATTCATTGTCTGTATTTTGAATAGATATAAATCAATATAAATTTTTCTAGATAATTTTAGATAAAAACCACACAATAGATTTCCTAAAAGTATTATTAATGTAATTTTAACTTTACTGTTCTTATAAAATACTATATTTTTAATCTTCAAAGGATATCTTTGAAATTATTTTTGTTTTTATGAAAATTAGGTAACTTTTCCTAGAGAATTGGATTAATGAATTTTTAGTAAGACATATTCAACTGAATTTGATGTTTAATTAAATACATGAATATAATTTTCTTCAAATGGTTATAAAGATTAAATAATTAGCAATATAATAATTTTCTGGTATACTGTCTTTTTTACAAGTTGTGGAGAATGTAATTTAAGACATGAATCAGAAATTATTCTTATGTGAGAAAATATAAACGGTTCTAATTCTTTTCTACCATACATAACAACGCAATCTAATTAAAAGTTGTGAAACTCTGAGAATACATCAGTGTATATAATGGGATTTTCTTTGTTTGCAAATTGTTTTGTTCTTAAAATTCCACGCATTTTAGAAATTTTGAAACATTATCTTAAGTTTTAAGATAAATTTTTTAATGTGATTTCTTTGATCCTTCACATTTGCTTATTTTTTGTTTCATTGATACTTCTCATTATATCAATAAGTTCGTTAATCATACTTTACTTAATATACTATAAAAAATTGACTCTTCAACATTAGAGTTAGCTATATTTAATTTTTACATTCATTTGAATACTGAGTGCAATTCTAATTTATAACATTTACTTTTATAATAGAATAAAAACTCAGAAGAATACGTGAAATTTTATTGCCATTAAATTTTTCCGCTTTATTATTTTAGTTATAAATTAAAAATTTGTATTGCATTTGAAAGCATATTCCAGTGAAAGTGTAGTTATAATTTTGTTATAAAAATTAATTTAATGATCATGCTGAGAAAAGTATTACATTGATTTAATGTAAATATTTCACATAAAATCATGTTATTTTAATGTTTAATTCATTATTCATCAAAGAAAATATTATAAATTATTAAAAATTAATTCTGTGTCCATTTTTTCCGAAATTGTTGTATTAATTAATATTTTTTTAGCATTCATAAACTGCAAAGTTTCTTTATCAATTTTTTTGGGATTAGGCGTATTTAATAAATTTGTTTTAAAAATTCTTTTTGCTATTCATCTTAATCACTTTCAAGAATTTTTTTAGAAAATAATAATTTAATTTTTTTTCTTTTTTTGAAAATTTTATCAATTTATTCTTATTTACAGAATGTTATTTTTTAAACCAAAAGTTATTTATTTTTTCCATGGAGATTAATAATTTTTTTTTGTGATGAGATTACTTACTAATAGCCATAATAAGTAAAATGGTTTGCTTGTACATAACTTTAACTTTGGAAGAAATACTGTTAAGAGTATTTTTAAAGGAGACAGTTTCATTCTAATGAATCAAAATTTAAGTTTGAAATTATCTGAAACAACTGAAAAGATCATGATTTGTAATAAAATATGATGTATAATATTTTAACTATCTAATTTTTTTCAAAAACACATTTTTAAAATAAATAAAATGCACATGAGGGTCCTTTTCATAAGCATTGAATTCTGGAATTTTTCATTTGAATTGAGTATTTATTTTTTAACATACCTAAAGGATGCTTTCCACATTTAATAAGTAAATAAAACATTTTGATTTGATTGTAATCAAACGGTTTGTGTTTTTTATTTTATTTAATCGAAGAGCAGCAATTTGTGTAGGCGAAATGCATTTTTTTTTAAACGATAGATATTCCTTTTACAGGTAAGCAATCGTTTCAAAAAAAATTTTTATTAATTTTTTTTAACATTTTTGGGCTTATTTATTTAATTTTGTACAGTTAATTTTTTTTATATTTCAGTATATTTTATTACTGGAGTACATAAATAGCGATTCATTTCTAAGCATTATTTTGGAATTTATAATCAATAATGCGAATTTAAAATTATAAAATTTAATGTTTTGTGTAAGAAATATACATTCATCTATAAAATAACCTTTTAATATTATTTAAAATCAGCCATTCTTACCTTTTTCATTGTTAATATTCTTCACAAAATTCTATGGATACAACGTTCTTTTAACTGAGTATTTGCATGAGCTGTCTGATAGGAATTAAATAAGTCATTACCAATAACATTCTAGATTTCATTACAATTATATCTTTCAAATAACTATTGTAATGACAATATGCCTTTGTTTAATTATAACAATGAAGCAATTATTTCAAAATTTGAATTAAGATAACTTTGTGACGTAATAGATGGCGCCACTAAATAATTACTACTCTTTAATGCTTTCAGAACTGCTGATCAATAAGTTTTATGATTAATTAGCTAACGTTTTCGAATGATTTTATCCTTCAACTTATACAATTAAAAATTTATTGTGAACCGAATCAATTTAATAAAATAATATAATGTTTCTGATTAACAAATTGCAAATGAAGAAACCATAAATTAATATTTTAAAATACTCCTTTAATTTTCTTGGTGTGTTAAAAAAAGGACAAATATAGTCATGAATCAAGAAAACTGTATTCTATTTTCAATTTATTTTAATATTATTGGATTTTAATTACAAAATCATAGGATTCAAGTCATATTTTTACCAATTACCATCCATACATTACCAAAATAATGCATGCTGCCTTTTATTTTACTTTACTACCTTCTTGAAAACCTTTTCTTTCACACGACAATCCTAAAAATACTTATAAATTTTGACATTATTTTGAGACTATATTATATTTTATTAGAAGTTAATCATTTTGCTGTCAAAAATAAAAATTTCATAATAAATCTAATTGATCGAAAATCGAAGTTATTTTCAGATTTACTAAATTCATCTAAAATTGTTTAGAATATATGTTCTATATCCTCGTTACTTAAGTACAATTACTTATCACAATTACTTAAGTACAAAATGGATCCTTATTCATCTATGATCATATTTTTATAATTTTCCAAGTCGCACAAAATCAGTCACATTTATAAGACGGATCACACATAAAGTATAAATTTTTTATTCTAAATTTATTTTCCATAATATAATGAATACCTGGAATAGCTTTTGACGTGCATTCTGTACTAAATTCACCCAACTACTTCAATATAATGGTTACTTCTACAGATATTGTTAAATATTGGAATTTAATAACCACGCAAATCACAAAATACTTGTCAAGTAGTTTGTGGTAGTAAAAGATACATTTTCATCTAGAAATTTAATTTTTTATTTTAAAAATGAATATGAATGCGATAATACGTGCATTTTATTCTACATAAATTGAAATAATTTGAATAGAATCTGGAATATTGTTGTATGGCAACATTTTATAATTTTCAAAGGCGAGCCAATTTTCTGACATGCAGCATAAGGCGGCACAGAATGCATTGAATTTTTCACCTAAAATTTATTTTGCATAATCAAATTAATATCTTCACAATATATAAATGAATATTGTCATAGTATCTGCATAGTTAATTCCGCATAATATACTAAATGCAATTAATTATTTCATTAACACAAAGCCGATGTCGGAATTTAATACTCAAGAAAATGTCCAAGCCGGCTTAGGTTTAATAGAAATAGATGCATTTCCCCGCGCTAAAATTATTATTATTTTTTTTTTATAATAAAATGAAGAAAAGTTTTAAAATTGCGTTTTATTCTAAGTAAACCTAATAATTTAAGTACAAATGTCATATTTATTAAGATATGACTACATTTTTAAAATTTTCAAATGCGTGCAAACTCAGTCATGTGTATAAGATAAATTATCGTACAGAATGAAATTTTTATAATAAATTTATTTTTCCTAATAAAATGAATACCTGAATAGCTTTGAGGTTGCATTTTATGACAAATGCCGTTAACCATTTTAATATAATTGTTACATCTTTAGATATAACCAAAATTTGAAATTTAATAAACTCGCAAATTTCCAAATTAATTGCCTCGTTAAGCGTAATGAAAATAGCTGGGCGTACCACCATAAATTTATTTTTATAATGAAAAGAATATTTAAAATATATTTAAAAGCTCATTTTAGTCAAACTTAATATTTAAAATAGAATAAAAGGATATTTATTAAGTTATGGCATCATTCTATAATTTTCAAATACGCACAAAATTAAAGTCACATGTTGCATAATTTAGTATATTCTTCTTCTAAAATTTATTTTTGTCAGTAAAATGATTTCCTAGAATACCTATAGTGTTGAATTTTATGCTAAATGCTCCTACTCATTTTAATATAAATTGTTACTTATATAGGTATAGCCAAATGTTGAAATTTAATAAACTCGTAAATCTCGAAATCAATTGACATGTGAGTGCAATAGAAATAGTTGGGTTTTTTTTCCAAAAACTTATTTTTTTTAATAAAATGAGTACTTGAAAAATATCAATGCGTGCACTTTATCCCAATTATTGAAATATAAACTGTATAACTTTTGTGCAATAGCCACTTTTTATAATTTTCAAGAACGTGCAAAATCAAAGTCATATGTAGCATAAGATATAGATTTTTCTTTTTAAGTTTATTTTTGATAATAAATTGAATACCAGAAATAAATTTAACTGTGCAAATCATATACAAAATGCACTTAAAAGTTTAATATAGACATTTTTAAGATAAGAATTTTTTTAAGATAATGCCGATGTTGAAGATTAATATTTAAGCAAATATCTAAGTCTCCATTCACGCGTTAGGCTTAATAATTCGCTTTTTCTGCAAGCATTTATTTTTTATTATAAAATGAATACTAAGATTACGTTTAAAAATGTGTTTGATAATAAATTAACACAATGATTTAAATTCAAATATATCCTTATTCAGTTGACCGTATTTTTATAATTTCCCAAGGCGTGGAAAATCAGTTAATTTTAAAAGAGAAATCAAATATAAAAGGTATGAAAATTTTCTGCTTAATTTCTTTTTCATAATAAAATGAATATCTGGAATAGCTTCAAGTGTGCATTTTATACTAAATGCACCTAACTATTTGAATATAAATTGTTACTTCTATAGATTTACTTAAATATTGAAATTAAAGTAAAACACATATCTCCATGTCCCTTGTTAAGTAAGTCATTGTAAAAATAATTGACTTTTCCTACACAAATTTATTTTTTATCATAAAATGAATATTTAATATGCATTTTAATGTTAATTTTATATTAAATAAACCAAATGACTAAATTACAAAGGATTTTATACAATATCATTTTAAAAAATTATTAAGAACTCAAGTAAGATATATAAGATTCATACCTATAAACTGTATTTAGTTTCATTTTATTGAAGAAACTTTAGGCAACGATGTAAAATTTACAGTTTACAATTTAAAAACTACGTTTTTAAAAATATATTTTTACATTTTATTCAAGCTATAAGGGATTTTGCTGTTTTCTCCACCAGAAAATTAGACTTATTAGCCATTCAGATGTTTGTTTTAAGCTGGTCTTTTTTGAATCTGCATCATTTTCTTCTTGTTCGATATTTGAAAGCTCATTTTCATTGTCATATATTATATTCTCAATAATTTCACCATCTGATATTTTTTCTGCACGTGTCACATGTGTGTCTATTTTCAAAAACTCTAAAAAGAAATTTCCTGCAGCAGAAGGATTCTTTGTTGAATGATTGACTCATCTTTGCTCATATCATCAAGTAAATTATTTTGGTTTTCTTCAGTTACAGTGGGTTTCTTTAATAGAGCCTGAATGTTGAAATGCTCTTGATATTATCTTTCCCTCAACAACATTCCAAGTATTAAATAAAAAATGCGTTGCTCCAAGAAGATCAGTTTCATAAGCCACTTCAGCCTCATAATCACTTTTTTCAAAAATACCCACTATGATATTGGTACCTGAAATTGTTGTTTATGCCCTGACACATGGGTTGTAATACAGAATTTACAATAGATGGATAAAACTCATCTAACTAATCTTGAAACTAATTAGATTAAAGATTTTGGATTTCAATGTGAGTAGCGCAGTTATTTACAATTAAAACTTTACTATACTTTTATAAAAAACGTTGATCTAAGTCACACAGCCAATTTTCATAAATGTCCCAGCCATCCGTACTTTAATAATATCATGATATGCAGTTGCTAGTTTTTGAACATTTTGAAATAGGGTGCCTAGAATTAAAAGAATTTTTTGAAAAACTGAGCAATTTTTCTGTTCCATTCATGTTGGTTGTGAGAAAAACTGTAATTATTTGCCTCGATTTTTTACTATCATTACATTTAGGGCCTATAAAACTAAGTATTCCTTAGTGTAAGATTTTTAAAAAAAAATCTGTCTCGTCCACATTGAAAACCTCCTTTGGGTCATACTCGGAAAGTAGTGATTTCAATGTTTCTTCTTTCCATTCAATTCCAAATTTTACTCGCAGTTCCTCTTTCACCATATAATTTTCTAAAGCTCAAACCGTGTCTGATTTTAAATATTTGGAGACAACCGTTTGATGCTATGAAATTTTATGTTTGGTTTCATAGCAAAGCGATTTCATTTTCAACTTAATAACATTAATACCAATGGGAATGCGCATTCTTCTTAATTTTTTCAATCAATCTGGCAAACCTATCCAGATTCTGATGTTTTTCGTCCTTGCAATAGTTTTGAGAGTAAGCACTTTCATTGATACACTTTCATTTTTCAAGGATTTTTCTAAGTTTTTAAAATTGTCAAGAAGCTCTTCTTTGGAATTCCATACTTTTTGCCTTTTTTGTCTTATTTAATATTTTTTCGTTTGCTTCTTTCAGAAATTTCTTTTTTACTTCAACTGATAAACAGGTTCGTTTCTTCAACTGCGACAAAACGAAACCGTCTCTACCACCCTCTCAGCAAATGAAATCATAAATTGAGTTGTTCAAATGAAACGAAAACATCTATAGAGCTCAAACTTTTAAAAGTTTACCCTTTCTATGTCCTCATGTATATATAGAGAAGAAATTAGAGTTTTCTCCAATCTATTAGTTTGGGGAAAAAGAAATCCATTATTTTTACGTGAACTTTATATAACTTCTTTTGGATTCACTTTGTAAAAAGGTTTAAAACAGCTTTCATGTAGATTTTTAGGTCTTGCGCATTACGACTGCTGACATGGGTTAACTTCGATCATTTTTGATATTTTATAGACATTTTCGACGATGCTGTATCCACATGCGAGATGCATCTCTAACATCAAAAATACCAGAGCGGAATCGACGAAACAAAAATTGTACGTAACTGGTTGTTACAATCTTATATAGGACGATAAACACCTTTCACAATTTTAACCACCCGGCTATCTTTGTCGCCGTTACAAGAGAAAAACGAAAATGTATCGAATTTTCTGTTTGTTGTCTTCTATTCTTAAAACCTTGTACTCGTAACTGAATTAATCAAAAAAAAAACCGCAAGAGGATATTTTAGTGTCAAATGTCATCTTTCCAACGAGCATAAATCTGAAGTTGTTTGATTGATACCTCACGAGATATCGATCACTACAGACGTCTACCGAAAAAATAATGGATTACTTTTTCCCCAAACTAATATATTTTCCATTGTACGGGAAGGATAAGCGAATTCGGTGCCACCGTTCGTTCCCGTCAAATGTCTATTTCCACATTATCTCGAATGCCTGGAAATGTTGTTTTGATGTTCAAAATTGAATCAAGACTTCCAGCATTATATAAAAAAGAAATCAAGTAAAAATAAATGAAAAAAATTGGATTATAATAATGAAAAAGTGGAAAAAAACCATCTGTCAGAAAAGGAAATTCATAGAAAAAAGTTTTGCAAAATTTTAGTTGGTAAATGGGAGTTAAAATCATCATTGTATCTATTCCGTAAGGGTAAGAACTATCGAGTTTAATATAATCGGTAAGAAATCGAGTTTAATAAAAACGAGCGACTACTGTATAATAGTAATGTATCTATAGGTTAAAATAACAATACTACAATTGTGACAGGTATAAAAGTTTTCAATTGTATTTTTATTTGGTTGTGAATATATAGTATTCAATAAGCCATTTTTCCCTATTGGTGCAGAATGCTTAAAATCATTTATTTTTTTGAATTAAAACTAAAATTTTTTTAAATATATATGCATGACATTTGTAACATGCATATACTTCATTAATATATATATATCAAAAATTTACACATTATTATTTAAATACATATAACAAAAAATGTATATAAATTATTCAAATATACACAGATACTAGTATTGATTTTTCCGTATCTGTCTGCTTCCTTTTGTTTACTAAAATGAAAACATTTAGAAGCAATTGATTTTTGTTACCCTTGGAAACGAATGTTTATCCTCAGTAAGATATTTCGGTTTTTGGAAGAATATATAAAGTAGTTTGGAGCTGTCTCTAAAAATCCTTGCAAACCGTGATTGCTGGTTATAAAATATTTTATCACCTGCGTTCGTTTTGCATCCTTTCCTCTTGTTATCTAAGTTGATCACATGTTTTATCGGCAAAAATCTACCACTTATTTCCCGTTTCCTTCCTTGCTGGTATTTGAATGTTAAGAAGCAAAGTGTAGATAGTGTATCGTTATCAGTTATACCTCAAAAAAATTTAAGGCACATAGTTGCTTCTTACAAAAAGATGATTGACTTTTATACGCATCCTTTAAGTCCACCTTGTAGAGCTGTTGCAATGACAGCTCAACATCTGGGTATTCAACTAAATGACAAATATGTTGATATTTTAGCTAACGATACTAAGAAGTCTGAATTTTTAAAGGTATTTTCAAATTTTATTTTTATCATTAAAACATTATGAAATTATCATTGAGTTAAATTAGATTAATTTGATCAAATTTTAGATAAACATTATTTAATTAAGTTAGATTAATCATAACAATAGCTTTTAAGATTTAAAAAAGTAAATGAATCTCAGATCAAACAAAATCATTTTTAATAAAACTAAACATGTAATTTAGCCTGATATTAATAGAGAATTAATAAAGAATACTTTGTTTGGTTGTTATACACATAAACAATGCAAGTGTCGGAAAAATTGCTGATTAGATAAAACTATGTTAACTATTACAAAATGATTTGCTGTTCGTAAGTATTTAAAATGTATTTCGGAAAAAAATATTCGTTTTATTTTAAGATAATGCGATTGGTATTTTAGTTGTTCATACTGTTAGATATAGTACAGCAAAATTCATTTCTTTAAATAGGGTCTTATTTGATATTTCTCAAATTATATGGAATGCGTATTTTTTTTTACTTGGTGTACATAAAATTTTATTTTAATTTTTATTGAGAAAATTTAATGATGTTAAATCAAATTATGATGTTTAAAATTAAATTATAAATATACATTTTTTAAAAATAAAGTGGGCGAAAGCATGCGCACACATAAATGCGTAACTATTCTATAAAATTGTCAAATTTTGCGCGTGTTTTTGCGGGTATATTCGAGATACTCTTTTAAAGGTTTTTCAAATTATGAAGCACGTTCAAATTAAAGTAAATCAACTACTTAAAATCACGTCTGCTTTCTAAGTATATTATAATAATAAATTAATATTATATTAAATTAATATTATATTAAATATAATATTAAATTTAGAACGAACTGATAGTTAAAACGAAACTATAATCTGAAATGTTATAAATGAAAAATTTTCACATAAATTACTAGTTTTAGATAGAGTAATCTAAAGAAAATACTATAAAAATGACATATATGCCCAAGAACTTAGTTATCATAAACCCATGGAAGAAAAAATTATCTCTCTGGAAAAGAAAAACAGGGAGAAAAATTTTTGTGATTTAACTTTTTATGTATCAAATTTCCGATTAAATATATTAAATTGTTTAAAATTGTAGCATGACAAAACAATTTTGTATGTACTCAAGTAGTTCAAAATGTAATCAATTCAAAATTAAAAGTAAAACTAAATTTTACAGTCAGTACATGTATCATAAAAAAATCAGTACATATATTATAAAAAAAATATACTTCGAGCATAAACGTAAATAGAAACATAAATACTTATTAAGTATAACAATAAAATATCTGCTTTAAAAGTGCAATTATTACTCCTAAATTTACAGAAAAAAATTAGGAATTTTGATGTTTTACCCATGACAACTTTTGTACAACAAAATATATAATAAATCGTAAGATTATATTAAACTTCTAGATATTTGAAACATGTGCAGTTCTCGCCTATTATTTTCATATAACAATCACAGATAGCTGTACGATTCTAATAGGGTGATTATATTTGAAATTGTATAATTATTTTTTAGTGATATTAATATTTATATGAAAAGTTTCAACAGTCGATTTCGTTTTCTAATTCGGATGTCTTTTTTTTTAATTGTCTATGTTGGCTATAGCACAGAAAGAGATCAACCTATTTTTTGAATGCTGAAATAACTTGATATAGCACTTCAGGTGACTTAAGAAACAAGCGTACAGTTAAAAAAATTGATTTTCATCTAATCTATTAAAATCGGTGTTTACTTGTGATAGATTGTGCTTGGCATACAATCAATACAATCAATATATATATATATATATATATATATATATATATATATATATATATA
>JAPDSC010057338.1:79340-96707 GCA_026290005.1 Latrodectus geometricus
ATATATATATATATATATATATATATATATATATATATATATATATATATATATATATATATATATATATATATATATCAATTTATGTATTTTATAAGTTGTTAAATGCCAAAATGAGTCAGACATATTATATACATACTGTAGAATATTCTTTAAAACATTTTGAACATTTTCAAGATGAATACTATGCATATCAATAAAACACATTTCACCTTTGGTATATTAAAATTGGATTTGAACCAAATTTTTTAATTTAAAAAATAATTCATTTACAGATTTTAAAACACTTACAAAAAGTGTACAAATGGATAAAACTAGGATTAATTCGACTTCCTTTTTTTCTGGCAGATGAATCCTGCCGGCACTGTTCCAACTATTGATGATGGTGGATTTTATCTGTGGGAAAGGTAAAATTTTTCGTTATCATTTCAAATAACAATAGACAGAAATATAGTATTTTAAGAAACCACTTAAAAAGAATACAATTGATAATTTATTGATTATCAATCAAACGTAATTTTTCATTTTTTTATTCATTTGGATAAAAACTAAACAAAACCTTTCGTTTGTTAATTAGTTTCATATTTTTCACAAAACCACAGCAAAGATATTATTTTGTGGTAAAATTTTGCTTCATATAATTTAAAGGAAAGCTTCCCCAAAATTAAGTACTGTAAACAGCTATCTTATATGGGATTATGTATAGATAAATAGTTAATTTTTCAAAGTTATTTATATATAAAGAAAATTAAAATAGCTTGAATTATATATGAAAGGATTATATAAAAATAATTTCAATGTGAAGAGAGAGATGTAGTGTAATTATTTATAGTACAATTTCAGAAAAATACTCATAAACATCAAAATTTAGATGAAACAGGAGTCTGCCATTAATCTAGGTTACAAGTTTCTATCAAGGTTACAGTTAAATCTATGGATTTGTATTTACCAGCTTTGCCATATTACTTTTAGCTCTAGAATTTATTAGCTGTTTCACAATTTTTTCGATCAATTAAAGCTATGAACGTGTTACAGTATAAAGGTATATCAGAAGCAACATTGTGATACAAATAACCTTCTATTCGTATTCTTGCTTATTTTTCTAATAATGAATTGAAGTAATCAAACGAAATGTAATCCCATTCAGTTAAGTGAAATCTTTTCTTTTTTATGATAATTTCATAATAAATAGTTTTGATGTCTAAAATAGACAATTTTATACAGATCAGTGTCAATCCACGTAGGTACCTTAAAGTTCAGAAAATATTGGAAAGGATCTACAGTATTCCAAAAACCTTTTCTGGATGAATGATAAATTTACAAAATGTATTAAAACAATATAAAGTGAATCATTTTTTGATTTTATGTTATATTCTTAGTCATACTGTTATTTTTACTTCCATGTGTAAAATTATTCAGCTTATAATTATGCTAAATAATATATATTTCAGTAAAAATGCAAGTGGATATAAAAAAAATCGTTTTTTTTTTAGACAGAGTTACGCAAGAAAAAGTTTAAGAATACTTTGAATTAGATATTTTTTAACATTTCATTATTTGGTTTTTGCTACCAGCTGCACGCATTAAGTTATTTGAATATATTCTAACCATTTGCATAGTCCAATTTTTTCTGATTTTTTACCAATATGAAAAGCACTTTTTGTAGTTACAATTTCAATAACTTCATTATATTTACGTAAGCAGTTTTTATTTCATTTAACTAACAAAATAAATTAACAATTACATGGATTTTTAAGCATTTACATTAAAACGATATTACATTTTTATTTATATAAATAGTTGATAGAATACTAGTTTAAAGCTTTTACATTCTGTAAGGAATATTAGTTAATGGTAGTATATTTTTCATACAGATCACACAGTTTACACACTCTGTAATATGTTTACATGAATAGATACATTATAAATATTATGTAATTAAAAATATATGTAATTAATATTATGCAATTAACAAAACAACATAATATATATTATGCTAGCAATAAGAAAATCCAAAATTATTTTGTATTATCAGTTCTAATTCATTTTGAACTATGACGAAATGCTATTCTAGGGATTATGGAAATTTTTAATTCATTTGATACTTGAAGTTGTTCGTTTTATAATCTGAAATTTCCATAAGCTGTCACGGAAAATATTTTATATGTATTGGGCTATATATTCATGTATTACAATGGTAAAAACCCAGAATAGGTTTTACATGTTTGCTTTATTCTGACAAATGCGTTCACACAGAGACCAAAAAAGTAAATATCTCTCGTTATTTTATGACTGTAAGATCAATCCTGAGATAATGAACTCCGAAGATGGAATCGGTTCATTGATTCACAATGAGTTATATTAAATACTTATTTTTGTTTCATTATTAAAAACTCCATTCATATGATTATGAGACACTAATTAAATTTAGTACCCATATACAGGATGTTTATGGAAGAAATCTCGTGAAAAACTTCATTAAGCAATAAAGAACATTTAACTTATCTGATCAAATCTTCATTATCTTCATCATTCAGCATTCTATTCCACTTTTTTTTAAAATAAATAATTTAATTTTATATGTATAATTATTACATTTCCATCGAATATATCGAAATTTTTTTAAAATTTTTAAAAGAGACCAATTAATATGGTTGCTGAGTTTGCATGCACTATCTTTTGGACCAGTTGTTGAACTCAATCAATGATTCAAATTTAGATTTCATGGATATGAACTTGAATGGTTCAATGGTATTGGGTTTTAAGAAACAGAAATCATACTTTCTCTGGCTTAGGAAGAATAAACAATTTTTTAAATAACCTGAATGTGAAAAAGGATATTTATTGCATTTTTAGAAAGTACACTGGTGTAATTAATATTAATTATGATATTTCAATTTAAAAGTTAGATAACAAATTCTTGAAATTTATTAGTGCAGCTTAAATTAAGTGAAAAAGTGATAAAATTTATATTCAAATGCATATTAAAGAAAAATAATTTGTCTATTATATTTCTAGAGAAACGTCAAACTATAACGAAGATAGTAACTTAAAGAAATTAAGCTTACTGAATTGTGAAAAAATAAGGAAAAATATAGAATTGAATTCACACAAGGCACAACAAGAAGGCAATCAGTTTTAGTAATCAAAACTACAAATGATAACCGATAATATGACTGTGTGTCAATTCAAAAATTATAAAAAAAACTTGTATTTTCCGTTATCATTACTTCATAACCAACCTATTGTATGGATTTGATAGGAGTATCAATGTGCAAAGCAACTCACATAATTCAAGTCACAATTTTCCTTCTCAGGATAAAAATCTATCATCTTTACTGCACGTGGTTTATCTACCTTCTTAAGTCCATGAGAATGAACCAAAATCTAGTTTTTTAACATTGTTAATGAGATGCGAATACTTTTAGTGCACCATGGTACACCTACAAAGTTATATATACTGCGCTTTATGTGTCATTTTATAATATTTATTAATAATACCGATAAGAAAATGATTTGATAGGAGTAACAAAAAATGTTTTCAATTATCACACACACAAAATTAGTTATGCAAATAAAATATAAAATTTTAAAATATCTTTTAAATTTTTTTTCATTACTTTTGGGACATGTTTTAAATTAATTGTGTAAAAAATTAAAATATTTAAATATGATTTCTGAAACTAAATTCTAATGTCATTTATCCAATATTTTAATATATATTTTTTGACTATTTTCTTGTGTGTGAAATTCTAAGTTTATATTTAAAAAAATAAAATTAATAAATTTTATGAACTCTAAATCAATTTTGTCTACACCACGTGCAGATGTCTTGAGCACAATACTGCTTTTAATACATAAGTTAGTTTATTATATCAATTAAAGATATATGGCTTTATTACTTTATTAACTGTTTTAGCCGCCCAATTATGGCTTATCTTGTTAACAAGTATGCACCAGGAAATTCAATTTATCCAGAAGATCCAAAGCTAAGAGCTCTGGTTGACAGAATGCTTTATTTTGATGTTGGAACTCTATCTAAAGCTATCCTAGAAATTTTAGTAAGTTTTAATTATTAGCAAGGAAGTTATTTTATTAATTAATTTAATTATCAGTAATGAATAACTATTAATAATTTTTATTAATAAAACTGCTTGAAAAAGTTTCAGATTTATTTTCGGAAGCAAATAAAAATTCTAAACAATATTTTTTAAAGTAAGTTTTTACTAACTTAAATATATTGAATGACTTTAACTTAGTCGTCTGCAATTCAATAGTTCATGAACTCGATCTCCACTTCTTGTATGAATTATGTAATGGTTCAAAGTCTACATTTAACTCTAAGGTTCTGATAAAATTAATTATTCTGCAAATTAATTTTATCTATGGCTTGAAAAATCAAATATAAATTTTCAATGAAATACATTTTTTTTTGCTGCAAAATTTATTTCATCTTGCTTCTTTTGATTGCCAGACAAATTTCAGTCTTATTTAATAAGAAGAACATTATAATCTTTAAAATATAATAATGATCTTAAAATCAAAAATAACATAAGCTTTAATCTATATACTTTTATTTAAATACTTAGATTATTTTCATATGTACGAAATTACGATAATTTTAAATATCCCGCATGCTTACATTCATTATGTGCAGTAACTATGAAAAATAGATAAAATCAAATCTTGAAATTTTGCTTTTAAATTTCATTTAAATGTAACCCCTCAGAAAATTGTTATTTAATTTATAGTGTTTAAAGAAACATTGTAGTCTCCCATAACATTCTTACGCTGTTCAAAAATAAATAGTTTTCCCTTTGCACATAAGATAGCATTTTTTGCAACGTATTTTTAGTAATATATTCCTCACAATGATGCATTTATTAACATTTTAGGGCATTCAAACACTTAGAATATATCTGATATAATGATACAACTGCAGCATGCAAATAAACAGTTAATATTCACAGAAATGCTTAGTTTAAATATGAAATGAATCATAATATATCATAAATTCACATACAAATTTCAGATATTTTCTTTTATTCGAAATCAATCTAAAACATTTGTATATTAAAGAGAAATTTATAGACAATCTCTTACTTAATACAATTATAAATATTATATTTTTCTGTGAATAAATATTTAATTCTATATGAAAATGACAATGAATTCGCATCACTTATAGGAAAACGTTATTTAGCTTAAAGGATTAAAATAATCCAAAAATTTAATCATTTTCAAAAATTCTTAAAAGATTTTCTGCTTTAAATATTAAGACCAATCCTACACAAAATAAAATTTATTACATTCATAGTGATTTGTATTTTTTTTTAATTAGAAAACTCCTTATTCTGATCATTCAAATCTCTAATAGTGTATTAATGAAAAATTGATTATTTGCATAATTAGAATTGTCTTTAAAAGAAACAAAAAGATGAAAGAAAAACCAATTAAATAAAATCAGTATTCAAATAAATTGAACTTTAATATCTGTCATATTTTTACGGTTTCATGAATAGCATTGATGACAGACAAAACATTTCTATAATTTAGAGTTATAAAATGTAATTTGCATATGAAATCATTATCAATGAATTATTATATTAACAACACAACTACATTTAAATGTTAAATTTTCCATGATAAATTGTATTGGATGTTACAAAAAGGAATTCATTAAAACAGAAGTGGCAAAATGAGAAGGATTTTTAAGGCACTGGATAAAATTAGAATGGAAAAATCAATTTTGCAATTATAATTTTCTAATTTAAGAATATATGAATTTGATTGTTTTTGCAATATTTAATATTACTGGCAGTAAATATTAATAATAAATTCATGACCTCAAAAATTTAATAATAAAAATTCTCATTTAATATAATCAAGTATTAGACTGAGCTATATTTTAGGTTCCCATTGTTCGTAAAGGAGAATCATATGAAAATATAGAGCCTGAAAAAATTGAGAATCTTAAAAAAGCTTTCACTTTATATGAAGGATTTCTAAACAGGACTAAATATGCTGCAGGAAACCATATTACAATTGCTGATTTCTCTATTGGTGCAGGTATTACGACGACAAAAGTAAGTTCCTTGACGGAAATTAAATTTTAATTTAGATAAAATAAATAATAAACTTACAAACTAGACAGAAATATGAAAAGCATATTTTAATTTAGTTTAGTTAAAAATTCATAAATATTTTAATTAAATAAATTAGTTTTTAATTTATATTCTTAAAAAATTTAAATTAATATTTAAATTTTTCTATGATTTAAATATGCATTTTAATTAAACTTTACAAATTCTCATTTAACTTTTTTGAATATAATTTTTCTTCTACTTATGAGACGTATTAAAAAATATTTTACAGAATTCATTAATGCTCAAATTTCTTTAATCATCTTTTTATCTTCATAATTTTAAAAAGGTATAGCTTAATCTGAAGCTTATTTTATGTTATTATATTGCATTATTATTTATTTGAACAATTATCTATTCATTTGAAAAACAATAATATAATATGAAAACGGATTTTATATTAGAACATACGTTAATGGAATTTATTTAAAAAACTAGAAATTTAACAAACAGTTGAAACACGTCAAGATTGTTTGGATAAATTTTAGAATTTACATTATTATAGTTTTTAATGCATATGTATCTTTAATTTATTGTAACAGCCAGATGCGTTATTAACTTGACAGAAAAAAGCCTAAAAGTTAATCTTATTTTGTAAAAAATTAGATGTCAAATCAGAACACTAAAATCTTTTGTCTACAAAGGTTCATGATGATTAGAATGAAAAATAGAAATTTGAATATAGTAACATAATTTAACATTTTTTTTTGTATTATTTTATTTAATAACAGAATTTTTGAATATAGTAACATAATTTAACATTTTTTTTTTTTGTATTTTATTTAATAACAGAATTTAAATACAAAATTATGCAAAAATTTCACTGGATAAATGGATGTTCAGTGCTGCCATCTGCACCACATTTCGGATAATAACATAGACAAATAATTTCTTATAAATTTAATTTTATAATTACGAAGTGAAATTTTAGAATTATAAAAAGGAGTTCAAATGTTTTCCATTTAAACTATTCTCTCAAAATTTTTAACTTTTTATGAGTACAGATAGTTTAATAGTAAGTTGTTAAAACAGAATTGATTTAATTCTTTTAAATTAAAAAAAAGAAAATTTTTTCATGGGGTATCTTTTTTAAACGCTTAAATTTTTGACATACAACTATTTGATCATATTTCTTCCCAATAAAAATCATTAAAAATTAAAAATGATTATTAAAGCAAAATAAATTAAATGGTTTTGTTACTAACGAAACTAATTTTTTCTATTCTTTCATTTAGTGATTGATATACGTACGCAGTTCTTTAAGTTCAATTAAATCTTTTAATAAGTAGTTAAAAAAATTAAATACTTTGTCTTGCAAGCAGTTATTTACACAAAGGATATTTTATTGTTAATTTATGAGAAAATTTAAAAAGTTTGATCACACTTAGAAAAAAGAGTTAAAGAATTACACATTTTATTTTTTAATACTTTCGGAACGAAAAACTCTGTTTTTAAAAACATGCATTCGTAAACTCTAGTTTTAAAAACATTCAAGATTATGAGCAGATCTACTTTCAAACAGACGTCAATGAAAATACAAGTATACAAACAATATTATCAATCGAGATTTCAGCGAATTTCTCTTGATTTGAACTAAATATTTAAAAATATTTGATTTCTAATAAGCTTATTCATTAACGTTGGTATAGGTGACCTTATATGAAATGGGTAATTACTTATTTAGAAATTTTACTTTTATTATGCATGTAAATGCAGTTAAGTTAAAATTTTAAGAAATTATTTATCTCCTGTTTCGGAATTTTTATTTATGTATTTATTTATTTATTTATTTATTTTTCTATGAACTGAATGAGCGATTAACAAAAATAGATGGCGATATGAGTTTCTAGCCATGATAATAATAAAACATGTATTTTGAAAGATTTCGAGGAGTAGTGTCAAACCGTCTGAGGATATATATTCATATATAAAATAATTCATTGCATTCAAATACAAAAGTTTTTTAGGAAAATTTAAGTTAGTTTATAAGACTTTTTCAATTAATGCGATCCTAATGAAGTTTGTACTTAATTTAATCATCCATTCAGGATTAGGAAATGGGAAATCTTGTTTGGAGTTTTTTTTTATTATTATTATTTAAAGTTATAGTTCTTAAAGATTTTTATCCGATTTTGCTATAAATGCATAGAAAGTTAAAGAATGATGTACCGTATTTTTCGCCGTATAAGACGCTCTTTTTCTCCCCCAAAATCGGGGGGGAAAGTGCCTGCGTCTAATATGAAACAATAATATTTTTGCATTGCTTATGATTAAAAACATATTGATTAATGAATGATAATTTAAATTTATTATCTAATATTTGTTTTCAGTTCTTTGACTTCAGTCTTGCTGATTACCCAAAAATCTGTGAATGGCTACAGACACTCATAGATGAGATCCCATCCTTTGAAGAGATAAATATCATTCCCATCAAGAAATTTTTGGAATCTGCAAAATCTGCTGCAAAATAAGTTCTAATCTTTTAAATTATAAAAATTTCTTAAATTATAAAATTGATCTACATAAATAATTTTGAATAAAATAATAAGTATTTTAGGTGATTGAAATAAATTTATATTCATTTTCGATTCATTTAATAAAAGCAATGTTTAAGTTATTGAATGTAATGAAACAAGATAATTTTGTGTTTCAGTCATGCATTTCTTTTATGTATTAAACTCTTTAAATTTATGAAAAGTTTTCATTTTAATTAATAAATTTTATTCCTGTATATTTTTTTATAGATAACATTAAATAAGTCAGTCGATTTGCATGTTTATACTGAGTAAATGAAAAATAAATTTTTTCACTTTTCTAATTTTACCTGTTCCTCAAAATATGATAAAGATAATGTTTACATAAAAAAACATGAGAAAAATAGTCTATTTCAAAGAAAGATGCCAATTTCTCTTATTAGAAAATAAAAAAGCAAATATTGTATTACAAAATAAGAATTAACACGACGTGCAAATTATATAAATTTAATAAGTCATGGATTAAGTAAATTTTAAGGCAAATAGATACTGTAGCAAAGCAAATTTTCTATTGTTAGTGTAAAAAACATTAATAGAAAAAGTTATATAAGATTATTTAGCTACCATTGTGTTTTCTTGAGAATCATAATATGTTGAATAAAAATATCCAAAACTATTTGAGACACAGGTTACAAATGAAGTCTTTATCTAAATCACTTTCTCAAATTATTCAGATTTATATATTATATTATTTTAATTCAATAAAACTAATTTTTCTAAGAAAATAAATTTTCTCTTAGAAAGAATTTTCTATGACTCATAACTCGTAAAAAATTGTTTTAAATTTGTTTGGTAGTAATATTCAAAATTTAAAACACATTTTTATAATGATAATCTTTATAACACTAATTTAAAGGAAGTGAAATATTTTTAAAATGTAAAATAGGGTATCTTTAATAACTAATTTAATTCATAATCATAATTCGAACTTCTCAAGTTATTTTCGAAACTAAATCTAACATTACAATAATACTCAGCTTCACACAAAGATGGCAGCACTACTTATCTGTATAATATTGAAAATTGGTAGCTCACTTTTATACGAACTCGTTGATACCAATAAGATCATTCTTAAAACCGAAAGTTTGTAAAACAGAAAATGTTGGATTATAAAACTTTTTTTTGAGTAATCTTCTCTTTCTTTGCTATAATTTAATTTATAATTACGAACAATTTTTCTTTTCATTTTAGTAATGGAAAATTAGAGTAAATAATTGTTTTAAAATAACATTTTAGCCTTTTTTCGATGTGAGAAAGCAAATTTCTCAAAGAAAAAAAAAAAACTTCAACTAGCTAAGCAGTTATCTAAATGTTCTTAGATTTCTTCAGTTTCAATTGTTTTAATTAATAAAGCCAGCATATCAAAATAACTTTACTACAGTTTCATGTACATTATTCCAAGCATAAACCGAGAAGTGCATCATAATTTATACTAATGTCAATTTTATATATTGATTCCAAATCATGATTAATTCTGAGAAAAATCGATATTTTCATTTGGGCTGCAAAGGCTTTCTTAGATTAGGTAAGAAAATTTCCATCAAGATTATTTAAAAAAAATCAAGGATTTCATAATCACAGTGTGATTAGTTATCCACAAATCGACGGATTTGCGATTCTGAAATAAATGTATTAATCTAAGTTTCTCAAGCATATAATAAAAATAAATAAATTATAATAAAAGAATATGTGTAAAAATGAGTTGAAAAAAATTTTTATAAATTATATAATTGGGAATTAATAATATATGGGAATAATATTTTCACTTTAGAAAATAAGTTCTAAACTTGATTTTTAAAAATCCTGAGTGTTCGTAAATTAGAAGTTTCGTAAAAAATACCATCTACTGTAATTCTTTTATGGTGTGTTCAAGTATTTTGAGTAGTTATTTGAATCTCAAATTATTTTTACATGTTTTTTTTTAACTTAAGTTCACTTTCCATATTTTTTTCTAACATATATTAACATATATTATAACAATATTTTTTTCCATATTCATTTCTACAATTTTCGTATTACAGCGAAAAGAGTATCAAACAATTGAAAAATGTTACTTTTAATACCTTTAATAACACGAAACAGGGCCGGAAGCAAATTTATTTTCATGCTAAAAAATATTAAGATAAAAGCAAGACATTTTCTGAAGTTATATGATAACATTATTTTAAATTTCTTAACGAAAACTAATTAAGGTAAAAATTAAAAACATACGTAAAATGACAGTAATGCAATATATGAGACGTATCATTCGTCTACAAAATTTATAGCGTTTGCTAGTGATTTTTTTGAAGTGATTAATTACAGGATAGCCGTGAAATTATTTCTCTTCTTATAGAGCAATCTTCAAATTAGAGGGAGTTAAGAGGATTGGAGGATGTGGAGAAATTACACACAGATGAAAGAAGCATGGGTATTTTTATGGAAAATCAGGTCACATGAGGTTTTTTATAGGTGAAAATACCTCACATTGACGGTAGTGGCAAACATGATATTTCTATATGGACGCACGTTGTCTCCCATTAAAGACAAAGAAGGATGAATGGCTGTAAGATAATGTCTTCAAATGAAATTTAAGATTTCAATCCGAAACTATATTCTTCTCACCTGTAGAAGAGAAGCTTCATGCAATATCTCAATGAAATCGTTGTACATATATATATATATATAGTCACATGATTAAACCCATTCATTTAAAATTAAAGTTAAATTAATATTTACTTTTACATCTGATTTTATTAAAAGATAGGATTATCAGACTTTGAAAATATGATTTTCTGAAAAATGTCCTCGTATTTCAATGAATTATATTAGAAATTTTGTAATAAAGATCAAGAAAGTAATTTCCTGAATTTCTTTTAGTTGTCAAATTTACATAAATAGCTAAACATATGTATAAATTTATTTAAAAGACACTTAATATATTTAAATAAAAGGAAATAAATGTACTAAGAAAAGTATTAATTCAAATCATAGCTATTAATTGCTCATTAAGCGGAGAGGTGTTTTCAAATTTCTAACATTCCAAATACATTATTACTCATTTAGCAGATTTTCTACAAGAAATTTTTTAAATGATTAACAATTTTTTTTTCCATTCTTATAAGTGCAAACAAGTGTGGCATTTTAAACGCAATAAATAAAATTAATCAATAATTACCAATTAAATAGGGAAATCAAAATATAAAGTAAAAAATAAAGGAGTCCAAATATAAAATATAAAGCAATTTTCCTATTTCATAAATTTTGTTAATTAATAGTGTTTTAGTATGCAAAACACTAATAGCACCAAATAAGGATACCAATGTAAATAAATTTTTTTTATTTAATTTCTTCATGCAAGCAGTATTAATTGTATCATTAACAATCATCGCTTTTTAAATGTAATTGTAGAAGGCATCAAAATTTCAAATTCTGTTCCAATCTTGAGAGAGAATTTCCTGATCATCATCTTCTTGTTAATCTTTTGAAAAACACTACCAAAAAAATTATAAATAATATATATTATGACAGTATATTTTAATATCAATTAGTATACATTTTACAATTTTATACAATTTTATTTCTTCTAATTATTATGTTATTTTACATGTTGCCATAAATTATCAAATCCTCAAAGTAAGTAATAATCACAAAATGATTTAACTGGGATATTTTCTTTTAAATCAAACTTATAATTTTCCAGAGAGAGCATTTTTTAATCAATAGTTGTTTTAACATTTTGTAGTGCTTTTTGCATAATTGTAGAATTAAATCATCTTTAAATAAAAATTAATGTAAAAAAAATTAATAATTTTTAATTTTTCAAAGGAAAAAAGTTTTTATAAAAAGTTTAAAATAGTTTTACCAAACACAGAACTATATATATATACATACATAAATAACTTGGAAACTTTACAACATTTTTTATTAATTTAAAATACAAAATGTTTCAAAATTTATAAAAAGACGTTTACCTTAAAAATTTGTTGCAAATTCTGAGTTAAATTATTAATCTGATCACTATGAATATTTATAGCATAGAAATCTACAAATGTTTCGTTAAATAGACAATTAATAATTGTTTTCTTTATTTACCCACTCTCATTAAGAAAATATTAGAAATATAGTTATTAATTAAGGAATTAAAATATAGAAGTATTAAGCATTTTTATTTCTTTCTGTGAGTAGTATTTTACAAGAATTACTTTCTGTGAATAATGTATAAGAGAAAACTTTTACGTATGAGAAATTTTGCCTGAAAGATAAATGAAGTGGATTCAGTCTTTTGATATTAATTTTTATTTAATTTGGTGAGAAATTTTAGTAGTAATTTTGATTTAGTTTGGTCAAGTTAACTGCTTTTACAAATTATCGTTAATTTTCTATTATCTTATTTTTTTAAATAAATTATGGGATAAAAACACGAAATTAGCCAAAATCTTAGTTACATATAGCATATCTTACGTGAAATATAGTTATTTTCTGGCAAGTTTTTGTGAAATTTTTACAAAATGGCTAACACTCTACAGAAAATTTTAATGCATTTTCTTAAATTAATTTAAGTAAAGACAAAGTTCTCTGAAATAAGGTGAACTTTTAGAAAAATATTCAGCGATAAAGAAAATATGGTTAAAAATATACGGCAATATATACACTACTGGCCATTAAAATTGCTACACCAGGAAGAAATGCAGATAACAAAATGATATTTATTGGACAAATTTAATAACAAGTGATTAAATTTTCAAAAAATTGGGCTGGATAGATCCTGAGAAATCAGTACCCAGAACAACCATCTCTAGCAGTAATAACAGCAGTTATACGCCTGGGCATTGAGTCAAACAGAGATTGGATTGCATGCACAGATGCCCATGCAGCTTTAACACGATGCCACAGTTCATCAACCGTAGTGACTGGCGTTTGTGACGAGTCAGTCGCTCGGCAACCATTGACGAGACGTTTTCTATTGGTGAAAGATCTGGAGAACGTGTTGGCCAGGGCAACAGCCGAACATGTTTCGTATCAAGGAAGGTCCGCACAATACCGGCAACATGCGGTCGGACATTATCTTGCTGAAACGTAGTGTTTCGCAGGGCTCGAATGAAGGGTAGAGCCACGGGTCGTAACACATCAGAAATGTAACGTGCACTGTTCAAAGCACCGGCAATGCGAACAAGAGGTGACCGAGACGTGTATCCAATGGCACCCCATACCATCACGCCAGGTGATGGGCCAGTATGACGATGACGAATGCACGCTGCCAGTGTGCGTACACCACGATGGTGCCAAACACGGATGCGACCATCGTGATGCTGTACACAGAACCTGGATTCATCTGAAAGGATGACGTCTCGCCATTCATACGCCCAGGTTTGTCTTTGATCACACCATTGAAGGCACTCTTGTCTATGACCCAGCGTCAAGGGTAGTCGCTGCCATGGTCTCCGAGCTGAGAGTCCATGCTGCTGCAAACGTCGTCGAACTGTTCGTGCAGACACTTGTTGTCTTCCAAACGACCCCGTTTCTTGACTCACGGCTCGTGACGTGGTTGCACGATCCATTACGGCCATGCGGATAATATGCCTGTCTTCTAGGCTGCTAGTGATAGGTGGCCGTTGAGATCCCGCATGGCTTTCCGTATTACCGTCCTGAACCCATCGATTCCATATTCTGCAAACAGTCATTGGGTCTCGACCGACGCGAGCAGCAATACTGCGATAAGATAAACCGCAATCCCAGTGCGCTACAATTCGACCTTTATCAAAGACAGAAACGTGCTGGTACGCATTTCTCCTTCTTACACGAGGCATCACAACAACTTTTCTCTAGGCAACAACGTTCAAATGCAATTCAATGCACCTGCTTTGTCTGAATGCGCTGAAAAGCTAATCCTTTGCATATCACTGCACCTTCTTCCTTTCGTATAAATTTCACGTCTGTAGCATGACGCCTTCTTGGTGTAGCAATTTTAATGGCCAGTAGTGTATATTTTATGGAATGTTTCCGATTCCTTTTAAAATAGCGTAAAGGATTTTTAAAAGATTTACGTAGTTTAAGAATCCCTTTTAAAATAGCATAAATGAAAATAGTTCTAATAGTTTCACAATTTTGTTTATTTCATAGATATTCAAAATATTGGTTTATTCCATAGATAATATTACTTAAACACGCAATCAGAGTTTAATACTAATATCTTCCTTCTTAGTAACAATATTGTGTTAATTGTCTGAAGATTTCGTGAAAAATTAAAATTTGAGCAAATCGCCGCTATAGTGATAGTTTTGCTTGCGTTAACGACGATGTTGCCACTTCATTCCAAATGTATAAGCCCAATAACGGTCTCATACTAGTGGCAATCAATCAGCATATTATAGAAAACATATCAATTAGAAAAAAATAAAATATTACTTTTTTCAGTTTGGGTTTGAAAATGCAACTACTTTTTTTTAATTTCTGTAATTTAATTTCAATTAAACATGCAATAAAACGAAAAAAAACTTTTGGAAACGGGAACAAAATTGACAAATTAAAATGACGCATGTTGTCAAAAATCAATTTGACATTGTAGATGGTTACCTTAATTTAAATCCATCTAACTTACATAAATATTTCTTATCTGATTCCTTTCTTGAAAAAAATTTGAAAGTAATAAAATATTCCTTAAATCTGATTTCTAAATATTCAGATTTGGGAATATTTTTAATTATTTCCAATGTGTTTCTCATTTTATTTTAAATCTTGATATTGAAAAATAACTCTGTGAGTAAATGATATAATGAACAGCAAAGTCTTAGTACAAAAATTCTTGCTTTGTTGTAATTTTCGCAACTTATATAAAGTTTATCAAAAATTTTTCTTCAAATTCATAAGTAAAACTTCCTTGTTTATGAGACAATATTGTAATTTTATGTCATGTACTTCACATATATAAACATTATAAGGCTTACAATGATTTTTTTGTAATGTTGCTTTTAAACAATTTAAAAATTATATTGAATTTTTAAGCCTTGCTTACAACGTTCACTTAAATATTCGTTTTATAAAATAATTTAACAAATTGATTTCATTAATGAGATTAAAAGATTAAAGTTAATAAACTAGTAAAAATATTTGTGTTGCTTACCAACATCATTGAAAAAATTTTGCATCCTAAAATGTTGATTTTATAAAATGCACATATGGGGCAATATTAAATAGCTTTCTCTTACACTGAAATAAGTAATTATGAGTTTTACGATATTGTGAAGAAATTAATAGGAATACAATTTTTCAATGTAATCAACTAATATGAAATAGCAATCGACTAAATGAAATTTATTCCAAATTTGACATGCTACATATAAATTTCTTTAAGCAACATATACAAATTTTTGTAAGTATTATACTCTAGGGATGTGGGTACTTTAAAATAATGGAAATAATTACCTTGGATAAAATAGGTATTATTATTCTAAACTATTTAAAAGAGAATAAATTCAAAATTTTGTGAAAATAAATAATAACAAAATGGAGAATATATATTTAGTGCCTATTTCATACAATAATGAATAGAAATACATTAAAATTTTTCTATTGTCAACACATTTAAACATATGAGTAATTATCTAAAACACATAAACAATGTTTATAAGTTTATCATTTTAATTTTATTTTGTTTACAAAAACATTTTCTGGCGTATTAGTTTCCAAAAATAGATACAACCTCAGATCCCCCTTCAATCCTTTAATTCTACAGTTTTAAATCTTAAACTATTCACTCAGTTAATAATTTGCAAAATGATTTTAATTTTTAGGAAATTCATGCAGAATATTTAAATTTTTAGACAAAAGAAAGTTACCATACACTAAATCATACATAAACATTTAAATATTATTAGGCGCGGTTTTTAGCAACTTTTTATATTATTAAATTCAAATAATGATTTTTCAAAATATATAAAAATATTGAAATATATTCAATGTTAAGAATATACTTTATTTTTAGATTCTTATTTTGAGTTTTGTACTTTAAACATTTAAGAAAAAACTGACAATAAACGATTTCTATTTTATATGAATAAATATTTTATTTCTTGCTATTGATTAACACATTCAAAAGATTAAGTGAAATTTTTGGCATAATAAAAGAGGACATACATTTAATAATGTAATTATCATTGAAATCCATGGTTTTACTGAAAACTTTTTCATATTTAATTTTGAAAGTTTGATACTTCAGGAAAACTTTATTATTTGAATTTTAAGGTTACAAAAATTTTGTTCATTGAAATTAATAACAATGAATCACTTATATTAAAGGAGTCATATTTTAAAATTTTTATTTTACTATGAAATATTTAAAATTATATTTTGACAAATATACTGGCTTCAACATCAGTGTTCGTTTAGGTTTATTGACATTTTTACAAAACGAAATCACTTAACATGTGATTTTACCGATAAAATGCAAAGAAAAAACTTTGGACTAGAAATTTTTTATCACATTGCAATATATTATTCGATAAGCTTATCATTGACTTAGAAAATATTATCTGAGACAAAAAAAATATGTCTAGTAACAGGTATTGATTTAAAATTAGTTTTTGAACAGCAATAAATTTATTTAAAAATATACATCAAATGAATTTTAAACAGTTGAAGTTTATTCATACTATTGTCAAATTGTTAGTTCGGTGATTTACCTCCAATAACTCTTTAATATAATAAAAAAA
>JAPDSC010057338.1:97107-110909 GCA_026290005.1 Latrodectus geometricus
TAGATAGATTATATTTTATTTAGTGATCATCTTTATTTCACATAACAAATTTATTTATTAAAGATTCCTTCATAATTTCATTTTTATACTAAAGGAAAATTTATTCGATTATTAATTTATTCAAGCATCAATAATATATAGAAGATGATCAATTAAAAATCGGGTAGATTTAAACAGCTATATTGAAAAAAACAAAATGCATAAGATATTATCAAATGCTGAGTATTTAAAAAAAACTATTGGATTAAATATTTATAATTAATCGCGAGAAGTTAAAAGGTATTCATATATTGGCTGCAGATATTTAAATGTTTAAAAAAATATTTTTAATAACGTTTCCTAAGGGAATTAAAGACACAATTTCTTCTATATTCCATTTCCTATAAATACTAAATTTAAATAGTAAAATACATAACAATTAATATATAAAACATTCTAAATGAATTAGCATAAGATTGTAATTCGAAAATTTTAATCTTTTTACTAATTCGAATTTTAGTCTTTTATGCACAATAAAATTTGTGCATTATAATAGTTATATGAAACTATTGCATGATAGTAATTTAAAACTGACTTACTTTTGTTAAAATTCTTAAAGTCTAAGTGCTAATCCACGCAAAATCTCTGCAGCTAGTTCCGTCTTATTTAAAAGAAGATCATTCCATTCTTTCAATAGTAAAACTTCTTTCGAGTGCTTGTAAAAATATTCTTGAGCATATTGTTTTAATTCTTTATCCTGATGTAAATCCGACAACACAAACATTTCACACACATTATGATTGGCAATTTTGTGTTTAAGATATGATGCGCATTCCTCCTTCAGTTGTGGAATCTGATACTTATCTGCCGCATAATATAATTTTGCAGCTGTTTCCCATTTCATATCACCAAGTGGTTCTAAGTGCAAAAATCTCAAAAGCAATGTCAAAGTTTCAGTATCAATATCATCAATATCCACCAAGCGTCTCTCATTTTCTTTCATGTTTAAATCAAACATCGCTTGAAAAACTGGTGATCGAGCACAAATGATTGCCTCATGTACTATAAAATCTTTTCTCGCAGTTCGAAGAGTTACAAAACGAAATCCCTTTTCTTTAAAAAGATGGACCAAATCACACTTTTCATTAAATGTATTAGCATAAGTTGATGTATCTGTTTGAGTACTCTCATCCTTTACCTTCTTTATTTCACTTGTTTTCACAAAAGCACAAGGATGTAAGTTGGTGAATTTTTGTATGCAGGAAAGCTGAACTCCATATGCATGTAACATATAAGATGGTAGATAATATTGCACAGTTTGAAATTTCGTGTCATCATTCCACATGCGGCAAAATATTGTCAGTGATTCATTTGGCAAAAAGTACTCACTATACTTAAACATGACATCCCATTCAAGAATACTTCTTCCACAACCACTGTGGTTAGATTTAAAAGTATTTAGGTATGTACATTCAATTGGAAGCCATCCGGTGCTAGTAAGAACTGTTATTGAAAACTCTAAAGTGCAGTCTTCAGAGTTACCATCTTTAAATATATAAACACATAAGAAATTTTTTTCCTTCTGACATTTTAAAAAGAAATTGCTCTTCAGCATTTCGACTTTGAATATATGACTTTTTATTTGAAGAGTTTTATTTAACTTACATTTAGTGAAGTTTTCTATTTTCCAGAAGCAAGAAAATCCAGTTAAATTATCAAAATTATTAGTCGAGGAACCCATACTTTAGATGCGCTTATACAGTCTGCTTTGCCAGAGAAAGGAAAAATGGAAATAGCAAACAGTCACCTTTATCGTTTCTCTTTAAATAGTTCATTGATATGACAATCAATGAATTCTGTACCCAAAATTTTAAACTTGTTATCGAGAGAAAATTATAAATTTTTATCTACTAACTTTATTTTGTTTACTAGCGATTTATCATTAAATAATGAAACAACGATGTTTTAGATATACTTAAAATAAAAAAATGATAATGATTATATAAATTTTTCTGATATTTCCGATTATATAATATTAGATATTTTATTTTTAATTTTAAATGTAATATATTTCATTAATGTTACCATTTCTTTCTTCATTCTCAATAACTCACTCTCCATTTTTGATGAATTATAATTTATATTTTATAATAAACGAGACTCAAAGCGGAACATATTCTATGTTAATGAAGATGTATGATGAGATTATTATAATCAAAGTAAACTGGTCAAAGTATAGCCAATGTGTTTAAAAAGAATTGGGCTCATGTTTTATTTTCTACGGTAATTGAAAGAATATGAACACCACACTTAATGTTATATTAAGCTTGGGAAATTTCCTTTTTGCTTATAATTTTCCATATGCAATAATTTTAATTATATATCATGAATAAGTAATTTTTAAAATCCCAATTACACACATACACCCACTGGACAAGCTTTGATTTTTTTAAATTATTTATTATTTTCTTTTTATACAACACTCTCAAGATATAGTTACTTAAAGTCATAACAGCAAAAAAGCAAACAAATTGTTCATAAAATGTATTGTAAAGAAAAAGTACCGGAAATATTGAAACAAAAGCCCTACTCGATTATTTTACTTAAAAGCTCATAAGAAATATGCATAGACATTATTCTTCTACTAAACTTCTGTTATTTCATTTATTTATAAGAGTTTATTCTCAAAATATTCTACTTAAAACAATTATTTGAGGAAAATAGACATTTTAAACAATTGTTATCTTGGTGTAGTAGTAGATCATTAAGGCACATCATGGTGTAGTAGTAGGGCATTTATTTTTTTAAACATAAGATCTTGGGTTTAATCCCAGCAACTATTGAACAACGAGGATGGATGTTGCATTTCTGTATCCATGTTTATTGGGGTGGGTGCTTGGGAGTTTTCTTGGTTTCCTTTCTCGTGACATGGGAATAAGCAGCAACGGTCTATGAAAAGTCCTTCTGTAAGGCAATTTATGCAGTGGCGTTTTAAATGCCTTATACTAAATGGATACCTTAACGCCTTAAGCTATCTTGATCTTGTAAAATAAGCGCCATTCACGATTATGTAAAATTAATGTGTACACAAGCGTTAAAATTATTGCCTACTCGGATGAGCGTAACAGATGGTTCTTCCTTATTAGTTTGTTGTTGGCATAAGTATGAGAAACCACATTGTACTATCTCCTTTCGTACTGTAAATAGTAGCATCTACACATTACAATTGCTGCATGAATTAAGACAAAGCTCTTGTTCTTTTTTCATCATGTGTCAACATTTTTATTAACTTTGCGTTTTAACATTACTTCTGTCAACATTTCATTGATGAATGCCTTAAAATAAAAAATAACTGCAAGTCTTTAAAATGAGTAAATACATATTTTGTTAATCAAAAACCAGTTATTTATATATAATTTACCGATTCTATGAATTATATTTAAATTTGAATTCTTAATAGAGAAAAGCCTGATTTCCCTCTCTAACTTTCTACTTTTGTTCAAGATTTACGAAGTGTTCAGCATGTATAATTGAAATTTAACATTTTTGAATTGACATTATTCTAATATTACATACATGAGACAATTACTTTATTATTTTTCAGAAGTAGGAAAATATTGAAAGATCTTATTATAACGTAAAAAATGCGGTTTTGAAATATTTATAATTATATGTTATTTTTTATTTGATATTACAGTAATATATTTAATAAAAAACTTTATATTGCTTACATATGATTTCATTGTATAGATAGATCAGTATTAATTTTAATTAGCTGAGAATGTGGAATTCTTGATTTCAGACGAAATAGAAAACATTCAGTTTTTCAAACGTAATGCACCAAATGTTTATAGTTTAAAGTACTTTAAATTGATTCAATATTTCAAACAAAAGAGCACAACAGCTTTAACAATTAATTTTTTTAATTTTACTCATGAAATTTATTCATTCATTTTGCTTCTATTCATTCTCTTTATCAATGCTTCCCTTGTCAGACTAATGTTTTCATAAATTTTAATATAAATTTAATGTTTATAAGATACATTTTATGGTTTCTAATATTCTTTTAAGAGTAGATATATTTCTCTAACATTGTTATTATAAAATTTAAACTGCTCCTTCAAAATGATAAATGTCATCTTCTTCTACTCAGAGGATTAGAAATAAATTATTGTCCAATTAGATTTATTTCGAGGAAGGGCTCAACGCTTATAATTTTTGAAAAGATATTCTGCTTTTATCTAATTTTTTTTAAAATTAAATAAATCTGTAAAATTATTTACACTATTAGAGAGCTTGAATAAAAGTAAATCAGAAAAAATTTTATATATTTATACCTATCTTCAAGTTCAAGAGGTAAAATATTTTATAAATATATTTAATATCATATTTAATCTTAAATATAATCTTAAATCTATAATATTATTCTCATATTTAATCTTAAATATATTTAATCTCAAATTTAAGATTCTTTAATAAATAAATTTTATTCATTAATTAATAGATTTAAACGAAAAGTATATTTCATTTGCTTAAATCTATTAATTTATAGAGAAATTACAATAAAACGATATATTGTCTAAATTGATTTTCAGTATGAAAATATTTCAATAGAAATTAATTGGAAACATTTTGTAGTTTGATATATATGTGCAATTTGAATTTAATATAAAGCCCAGAATAATTCATTTCTTAAAAACTGGCATGGTGAATATTGAATAAATGATTTCGAAACTATAATTAAGAAGTGTTTCTAAGGATTCCATCTAATGAATATGTTGCATATATGTGTAAATTATATTTAGAAATAAGAGTTATAGTTACCTCTAAGCAGTACCGAAATGAATGACATAAATTATGCTGTTTTTCAGTTAAGACCCCCCGCGAGAGCCATTGCTCTAGAAACGAGTCTTACGTCATACGGAGTAGCGGTTCATTGCCTTCGCGTACATATCGTCAAACATTGGTCATTTGTTTCCGTCGTAACGTATGTTTATCCTAGATTGAATTTTGGTTGACGAATCTGGTTAGAAATCGTTGCCAAAATCGATGGTAATCGTAAAAGAAAACAAATTTGTCCATCTGTCTACTTTTGTTTGATTTTGTCTAACCTCTATTCATCGCAGTTCTGAGGATAAATGGTGTTTGATAGACAATGTTGCAAAAAGGCTAAGATTTTACAGAGAAATGTTTTGCCTTGTTTTCATACAGGCAGCTTTATGTCTATCATAATAACAATTTCCAGTAGCATTACCACTGTTTACATCAATACATCAATCTTCTTTAGTACTTATTATTTAACATTAAATATAAATTTTATGCAAATGGGCGGTTTTTTTTTTTTTTTTTTGAAAAAGTAATGAATGTGATTATACTTTAATTTTTGTAAGCCATTGTAATAGATTTTATCAATACCATTTTCAGTATTTTGTAGCAATAATAAAATTTTCGATTTCAAAAGCTTCGTTTTTTAACTTCAATATCACACAGGGCAGACGTTTCTAAATCACCAGCTCTTTTTCATTTATCTCGTGATCATCTTCTAAGCCGATTGAGGATCAATCAGATATATTCTTACGAATTAATCGATTAATCGAATGCAGATCATAAAAAATATCTTCTGCAATCATACAAAAATGTCTTGGCAATCCTTCAGGAGATCGAAGTTCTTTTAATTCCTACCACTGATATAATATGATCAATCCAAATTTACTATAAGAAATAAAACTTATATCAGTTATAATTTGAAAAGAGCAAGTATTGTTAATGAGCTAAAAAGGTTTTTATCTATAAAATATATGTAGATCATTGTATATCAACAAATATTTGTTATTCTTATTAAAATCGTTAGAATATTACAAAAAAATCAGTCATTAAAACTTCAATTATTCTCATAAACATTTCCTTTTGTATCCTTCTACTAATTTAATAACAAATGCAATCGAATGGCTCTGCTCTTGTTTTTCTCTGAATTTTATTCTTGTGAAATATAAATGAGAAGAGTCTGACTCAAAGGTTTTCTCATTGTCATTGTTTAATAATATGTAATGAATATTATGTTTCTTCTCTCTTCAAATACATCTATCGATGTTTAGTAATCTTCAGAGTTTTCTCTCTCACAACATGTTACAACCCACCATATAGGGAAAAAAGCAACACAACAGGAAAGGTCATTCGAGAAAGCAAATACTTGGCGAATGATCAAATACTTGACCACAACTTTAAGTAGTTAGATTGCTGGTACAAAAACAGTAAAATAAATCTACCTCATTGTGAGCTATTGATAAATTTTTACAAGCGCATTAAATGTATTGATTTAAAAAATGAGTGAAATTTTAAAAAAAAAATATAACAGAGGAGATGGTAAATTCTTTTGCATATATACATAATTTGAGAAAGATTTTGAACATTTTCCTTCAGATATAATATAAGAAGAGAAAATCAAATCTTGATTTATTAAAATACATTTAATAATAGGTATTATTTCATATCTCAACAGTGATTAACACTATTTTTAAGTTGTTAAATTCAAGAGAAAGAGAATTGATTTGGTTCGATTAAAATTCTTCGTTTTTTTTCTAAATCAAAGATATTGCACACATGATTGATTATCTACCGATAAAATATATAATGTCATTAGATGATAGTTTTGTAGATAACACTCAGATTAAGACATATATTTAAAAAGCGGGAATTGTCCCGCTCCGCAAAAATTTCACATTTCTAACACTCACTGATAAGTGTTAGAACATAATAGTGATAATAGAAGATAAAGTGTGCGAAGATATCATCTGTATAAACTGATGCAAATAATGATTATTTCAAATGTTACATCTTAAAATTTTACTTATTAAAATGAGTAGTATTGACAGTCCTTCACTTAGCTTGAACGAAATTAATTTTTCTTTACGTGTTTTTTATTATTATACAGCTGAAAACCATAAAAGTTAATTTATACATAGAAGTCACAAGCATGTTGACACTGCATTTCGAATATGGCCTAACATTTGCAATCTATTATAAGGTATTTCATCCATTGTGTGTTTGTCTTAAGGAAAAAAATTTCATTTAGGATTCATTTACAAAAAATCAAATCTCAAATTATTTAGAAGTAGGGATTGAAAGGAGGACTTCTTAATTTCCAAAGCACATTCACGAAATTAGATTAGAATGAGATTCAATCATTAATATATGCTATCTCGAAGCAATGAGCTTAATATGAAAGGGTATTATAAGACATCTCGTCCATTTTCTGGAAGTTTTTTTTATTGTTCAACACATTCAATATTCGGAATACAAAAAACTCGGTAAGCATTCGAAAATACATCCCTACAGAAGGGAATGTAAAAAGAAAAAAGACATCATTTATTTCTATTATTTAACAATGCACCAAATAATTTATCGAATTCGGAACTTCTCGATCTGAAGGATATTGTTATTTTACAAAATCACGATGAGCCAAAGCGCTAAAATTTAACATATTGCATAGTTAGAGCCTTTATTGTAAATTTGAAGCTGTTATAACTAGAAGAAAAAAGTATATAAAATCTGTAAATATTAATTACCATTATTATTTTAATTAGAAATAAAATACGTCAATATTATAAAGGAAATCTTTTATTTACTTTGCGTTGTGTCGCCATCTATTGTAAAAATTACATTCGAATTTTTAAAATCATATGCTGTAGAGCTTAATAAAAATTTAAAAATATTTAAATATTTATGTTAATACCATAAACATATACTCTCTAATTTGTAAAAAAAGTAATAGATCGACTTTTCTGTAATATGTTTTCATAAAGTAGTTTCTAAACTAAATATTTTAATTTGCATCAGGAAATCTTACTAATCGCTCTATTTCTTACAGTGCTAATTAAAAATATATTTTTTTCTGTATGAGATTGGAATATCGTTAAACCATTTGTTGAATGCAAATTTTATTAAATTTTTAAATTTAAATTCTCTGTAAATGTTTATTAGTATTTAATTTACAAAAATTTATTTATTTAAAATTTAAAAGAATTTACATTAAGAACATTTTTTTACCATAAAAACATTTTTTAAATTAATTATTTTTCCACTATGACAGTAAGGTTTTTTTTCTTTAAAAAAATTGAAATATTGCTTATAAAAACAATTAGATTAAGTATTATATTTATTAAAAGCAAATACTGTTTAAATAATGAAAATAGTTTTCTAAAATTGTACATTTTTTTGTAAGTAGTTGTGGTTTGATTTTTCTGGAAAACCATTATAGTTTTTTCTTAGTACATATATGTCACATTGATATTAAGGGAAAACAATCAAAAAAACTTACATACAACATAACGTATATTTATACTTTATTTAACACACCGACAAAATTCAGATAACAGACAAATCATAAGAAATGATAGATCATTAGTTTTTTATATTAGCAGTCATTTTATCATTAAAATATAAACATAGATTACACTTGCATGTAAAATTGTAAAATAATCCAAAATATCAAATTATTTTAATCAATGTCGTTAGAATATATTTTATAATTTTTTTTATAAAATACATTACTTTGGTTTGATTTTGCGGAGCAATTTCAAGTTTTTTGGTCTTGATTTTAGAGAAAGTGCTAGTTGAGATTTATGATATTAAAATTCTGACTAAAAGTGCATGAAATTAATTTTTTTATTGAATTTTGAAATTGTGTATATAATTATTATTATGTCATATACTAATAACTTTTTATAATATTGATTTATCTAATTATGAAGAAATTATGTACTTATTTTATTAAATTAAAACTTTCTAGTTTGTATATAATAAATATCAATAGTTATTTTTATTTATTTGTGAAGAAATTTCTAAAATGAATATTTTAACATACTTCATTTAGAAATTTTATTTATGGAAAATATTCCTCACTACATAATTGAATAAATTAAAAAATGATTTCATTGAGTTTAAGTATTATTAAACTGTGTCTAATGCACTAATTTAACTTTATTTATTTTTTCTAGATAAATTATTATGCGTTTTACGTTTCTTAGTGCATTGCTTATCATTTTAGCAGAAAATTAAATACTGACAACGACATTTAGCTAAGAGAATTGCTAGAAATTAAAGAAAAATTTTGATATAAATTTATATAAGTATTTTTTCATTATGGCCAAAAACAAAAATTTATTAGTTAAAAAATTGAATAGATTTATTTCCTACTCTCCACACAAAGTTAAGAGAAATCACTTCACTCTTACGATTCAAAAAATTAAAACATTTTATAGATTTCTTTATCAATTTTGATTATCCAAACAATGTTTGCACAAAAAATTCAGGTTATAGGATTCCATAATACTTTTTGAATGAATATCACATTTAGTTGAAAATATAATAAATGATTCAAACATATAATCAGTTGTATTTGACAAAATGGAAACTATAGCATAATATTAAATTAAATTTAAATTGCTTTTATCGCATAATATAAAGTATTATTAAATTTAAATGTTTAGTTAAAATTTCTAAAGCAATGCTGTCTTTAAAAGCAATAGCATATATTTATGTTTTGTTGTAAATTTATACTCTTCATGATTAATCTATTTATCAGATTTTTCATATGCAATTCATATAACAATTTTCTATGTAATCACAAAAGCAAACTAAAAACTTTTACTAAAAATTGAGTACTAAGCAGTTTCATTTAAATACACTAATATATTTGTGTGGTTTCTGATTAATTAATTCAAATAATTTCCTTTAGTAAATTTTTATCACTTAATTTAATAGAGATATTTAAATAATATTAATATTAGTAAATAAACTCTCTTGAAAAGTTTCCTTTCTATAAAACTCACTTCTCAAAATATTACAATCTTGTGAAGAATTAAGAGTTCTTAGCAATATACCATTAAAACCATTGATCAAAGTGCTAATAATTCCTCATATTTAATGTGAAATTAGTAATCTTTATAATCATAGAGATCTACAGATATTTCGTTGAAAAAATAGTTAAAATTTCTTGATTATTTTCCCCCATTATCATTTCGAAAAAGATTATGAAAAGAATAAAAATATGTAATAGTAGATTAAGCCTTTTATTCCCTTTTTAAACAATAGCTTAAAAATATGACGAAATTAATTCATAAAAGGATTTTACCTCAAAGATAATTGAATTGATATCAAGTATCTGATATCATATAATATATTTCGAATGACGATAAGAAACACGATGCAAATAAAATAAAAAAGGATGTACGGGAAAAGAAGTAACCAACATAGCAGCATTATAGCTGTTTCAAAAAAGGAAGGTAAAAGCAATATAACTCGGTTCAATTAATCAATATTTTGTATATGATAAAACATAAATAACTAAAAATTGATGAGTGAAAATCTAAAAAATAATTCAAAATTTGAAAAATGCAAATTTTATTTGATTTTTTTTATTTTTTGCTAGATTTCAATAATATAAGTACAAAATTAAATCATTATTGGAGGTATTAATTAAATTTTTGTCAGGCAATATTTTATGACCAACTATTTAAATTGTTCATTAAAATTATGAAAATATTTTTAATTATAATTAAAATGTAATTTTTAATATTTTTAATTATAATTATCATTAATAGAAATTTAAAATTTAATGTTGTTGAATAATTTATGTAGTTAGAAATTGCAGAATAACAAAGGAAAAATACGTATTTTTGTCATAAAAAAATGTGTTTTATCAATACTTAGGATTTCACAATATCATTGTATTTGATGTATGTAGTACATAAGCTATTTATATAATTATATGTGTTATTGCTTATACATAAATAATTAAATTCAGTCAGAAAAGAAGTTAACTTTTTAGTTGGGCTTGTAGCTTTAAAATAAATTTTTGTCTACAGGAGTTATGTTCACAACTCTCACAATATAAAGCTCTGCAAACATTTATGCTTAAAGTTTTTTTTTAAACATTAGACTATTTACCCAATAAAGCAAATAACTAAATTCTACATTTAACTTAATTTTAAATTAAATTTGTAGACTGAAAATAAATTTACAGTTTTCCATTGGTACAATGAAAATATTGGATAACCAGATTTTTCAAATAGTGCAGAAAACGCTTACTACAATTTGCATTTAATGATTTAAAAATCATTATATATAAAGAGAGAGAGCTCTTTATTTATAATGCATATTCTTGAGCTTGAAAGTAAAAACTCAAAAATATATCAAAATTTATTTTGATAGAAAATTAAAAAATAAATTGATAAAATTAAAAATGTGAAAAACAAAATAATTTAGTTAAAAAATTAATAAGGATTGTAATTAAAAACAAAAATATTAAAAAAAACCATTTGTTAATCATTAATAAATCTGATAAAAGTTCGCACATTGATGCCTCCTTTCTATAATCTATGAAAAATATTTAAAAAAATAATTCTCTTCTTTCCGTACAAATGGTTCCTTATTTGTATCTGACTGATGGGAAAATAATGTGTTATATTATATGGTTTTTATTCTTATTTTATTATATTATTTATAATATTTATGCATAAAGCAATTAAATTCTTACGATAGTTACTTTTTGTGTTACGATGCTTTCTAAACGCTCAGCAATAACATAGAATTTCTTAACCATTGCACAAAGTTTCTGGAATCAAAAGCTTTCGTTTTTATTTTTATATAACATTATATGAAAATAAAAACGAAAGCTTTTATTTATATCATTAATAAATAATAATATCAGTAAGAGAAATACAAAAAGGAAAATCTGTGATACTTATCGCCATTTTAAAGTGTTGTTGCATATAAGAATTTTAGATGAATAAAACGCATATGAGGGAATGTTTAAATATTTTTTTACGCTGAAATAAGTAATAATAAATTTTGCGAGGTTATGAGACATTTTAGGTAGAATGTGTGGGCATTTAGCTTAAAATAATTGGTAAAGATTTATCACATCGAACCATCATATTTTAATTGTTTTTTTAAAGTGTTTAGATATTTTTAGGAGTTATTTCTATCAATGCTGAGCTGAAAAAATAAAGTATAATACTATTTAGGTCAATTATTCTAGGTCGTTGAGAATTTAGTTTTAGTTAATGATCATCCTATAATGATCATATCACTTTCGTTGATCTATTACACTCTTCCTGACTTTCGTTGAACTATTAAAAAATGTGTATAAAGAATATTTCTGAATATAACTGATGAGAATTTCAAATTATTAAAGCAGCCAAATAATGTGAAATAGTAATTTATTTAATGGAAACTCCTTCATTTAACATGCGCTCTAAATTTCATAGCAAGAAAAGTACATGTTTTTGTAACTAAGTTGCTCCATAGAAATATATGTCGTTAAGGTAAAAAAGAATATTAACGTAATTTAAAATGAGATAAATCATTATCTTTTTAAAACATTTGAAACTGGAGAAATTGTCATAATTTTGAATGGGGAAATTTAATTTTAGTTTAAAATTAATTTATATTAAAGGAATATTACAAAGTAACTAATGTGAATATTCAGAACCATTTTCTTTTGCTGTTAAAATTAAGCTCATTAATTATTAAATACGATATATATGCTGTGTGTTACATTATTATAAGACCATCCAAAATATCACTCAATTTAATAAAAAACATCATAAAATGAATAAGTTTAAAGTATCAGAGCAATTGAAATAAGTTATATATTTTAAGTAAATTAATAAATGAAAACAAATGGTGTTACTTTTACACAGTAAACACTTTTTTAAATCCCTTTGTTATAGAAAGATAATACTCATTTTGTTGAAGACTTATTTTTTGTTTTAAAAAATATGTAAGTTGCACATTACATTACAAAAAGGAACAAATTTAAAATACATTTCCATAGTATTATAAGGAAAATTGAAGTTTAATTTGTTTTGATAAGAAAATTCATAATTTCGGGTAGAAGAGAATAATCTAAGCGTGAAACTTAAAAAATGTAGTTTTTCAGGGGCTTTGGGGAAGAGGATTATAAAATAGTTAAGTTTCTAGTAAGTTCTAAAACAACTATGCATAATATTTTAAGTTACAGAGATTTATATGCAAAATATATAAAAGACAAATATAAAGATATTTCGACAGAAACAAATAATTTAATACTCGATTTATCCGATAAAACGTTAAAAACGAGCTCTGAAAACCATAACTTCCTTTTCTTATCACATTAAATAAATATCAATAAAAGTAGTCAGATAAACTTATCATTGGTTTCGAAAATATTGCTTTAGACATTAACAACTATCACTTATTGTGGGTATTAACTAAAGCTTAAATGTTGAACTGTTAGAAAATTATTTAAAATTTTCATTATATTTTAATTAGCTGAAGTTTAAACAATATATTGTAAAATAATTTGTCCGTTAATCCATCAAGGATACTAAAAAGATTTAAATTTTAAGTGATTTAAAAGAAATGTGAAGATATTTATAATTTGCAATGCTGAGAATAACTGAATAACTGCATCTTTTAAAAAAGAAAATTATCTTAGCCATTTAGTAGGTCAAAGATTTCAGAAACTGTTAAGAAATCAATTAAGATAGAAGTTGAATTGTACAACTTTGAAGCAAAAAAAAAAAAAAAATATTTATTGAAAATTACAAAATATTAAAATTAGATTTACAATTCAAGATAATTTCTCTAATCTAATTGGTTTTAAATATAATATGCGACAGAAAGTTGTATTAACATTTCTTTTTCATAAACGAAAACTTAAAAATGATATCAAGATATTCACACATAAAATATAAAATATCTTTAATAATTTTTCATGTTTTGAATTTGTGGCTAATATATATATATATATATATATATATATATATATATATATATAT